>CM059336.1:8927687-9039339 GCA_030340685.1 Protosalanx chinensis
CGTGACAGTGGTGGTGAATAACTTTGTCTCTCTGACGTGCGAGGCTACAGGGTTCCCTCCCCCCTCCCTGAGCTGGATCAAAGACCAGGGTGTGATCCTGGACAACACCAACGCTCTTATCATGCCAGGTACTCCCCCCTCCCACCACCCCCACACCAGGCCCCCCATTGGAGGGTACATTCAAGATGAGAAATGTTACTGAACAGGTTGTGTTTTTCCCAAAGAGTAGAAAAGGTGTCAGAGGTAGTCATCTGGACACTGTTTTTCAACATCAAGATGTTCTTCACCCATCCAGGCGTCATTCTCAATCGTCATCCTTCTCCTGATGTGTTGTTTCTCTGAAGGTGGACGTACACTGCAGATTGTGAGAGCGAAGATGTCGGACGGCGGCAAGTACAGCTGTGTGGCCGTGAACGCCAGCAGGAGAGACACGCAAGCTGTTCTACCTCACCGTGCTCGGTCAGACATGTTCCTGTTAGCCATGTTCCTGTCAGCCGTGTTCCTGTCAGACATGTTCCTGTCAGCCATGTTCCTGTCAGACATGTTCCTGTTAGCCATGTTCCTGTCAGACATGTTCCTGTCAGACATGTTCCTGTCAGACATGTTCCTGTCAGACATGTTCCTGTCAGCCATGTTCCTGTCAGACATGTTCCTGTTAGCCATGTTCCTGTCAGCCATGTTCCTGTCAGCCGTGTTCCTGTCAGCCATGTTCCTGTCAGCCATGTTCCTGTCAGCCGTGTTCCTGTCAGCCATGTTCCTGTCAGCCATGTTCCTGTCACACTAACCTCTCCCCACCCCTCCCCTCCCTCCTCTCTCCCCCCCACAGTCCCCCCCAGTATCAGGGACAGCAGTGGCCTCTCCCCCCTGGTGCTGAGCGTGCAGGTGGGTCGTTCCGTCACCCTGGAGTGTGAGTCCAACGCCGTCCCTCCTCCCACCATCACCTGGTACAAGAACGGCCGCGCCGTCACCGAGACGGCCAACCTCAAGGTCTTAACCGGGGGTCAGATGCTGGAGGTCACGGGGGCAGAGGTGAGAGGTCAAGCTCGGGCATTCTGTCTTCCTCTGTAGCCGTTGTTTTAATTTAGTATGTTGTAAAGATGCTACTTAGTATATATTGTTTTTCTCGCAATGATGATGGTGATAATGATAATGATGATGGTGATAATGAAGATGGTGATGATGATGATGATGATGATGGTGATAATGATAATGATGATGGTGATAATGAAGATGGTGATGATGATGATGATGATGATGATGATGATGGTGATAATGATAAAGATGATGGGGATGGTGATAATGATGATGGTGATAATGATAATGATGATGGTGATAATGAAGATGGTGATGATGATGATGATGATGATGATGATGGTGATAATGATAAAGATGATGGGGATGATGATAATGATGATGGTCAGGCAGTCAGTCAGGTCAGGCAGTAGTCAGTGTTGCCAGACCTCTACAGTATGTGTGGTGGTTAAGTTCTCTTTGTCGCCCAGGTGTCTGACACCGGACAGTACGTCTGCAAGGCGTCCAACGTGGCCGGACAGGTGGACAAGAACTTCCACCTGAACGTCTACGGTGAGAGAAAGATCCGGAAAAACCTGTAAATGTCAGCATGATGGAGGGAGCCAAGGAAAAAAAAGACTGTAAACACAAACATCCTCCTCCTCTTCCCTCCCTCCGTCCTCCCTCCCTCCCTCCCTCCTCCTCCCTGTCTCCCATTCTCTCTCCCTACCCCCTCTATCTCCCTCCCTCTCTCCCTTGTGTTTAACCCCTCCTCCTCCTCCCTCAGTGCCTCCCAGTATCGACGGCCCAGCGGAGGAGAAGAGGGTAGAGACCGTCAGTAACCCCGTCACCCTGGCCTGTGACGCCACGGGCATCCCCCCTCCCAGCCTCACCTGGCTGAAGAACGGCCGCTCCGTGGGTGAGCAGCACGCGTTCTCTCAGGCCACCGCCTGGCTCCGCCCTCCGTTCCACAGGCTGATTCACACCGCCACGCCCCCATCCTCGGGTCTGACCCTGCCCCCCCCTTTGTCTGTTTTCTAGAAAATTCCGAGTCGCTGGAGATGCACATCCTGTCGGGGGGCAGCAAGCTGCAGATTGCCCGCTCTCAGCTGTCGGACGCGGGGGTGTACACCTGCGTGGCGTCCAATGTGGAGGGGAAGGCTCGTAAGACTTACCACCTGACCATCCACGGTACGCTGGCACAAAACAGACCTAGACAACTTACTACCTTATTTTAAGTCGATGTAGGCCCTCATTGTAGAAAAGGTTTTAGAGATAGTCATCTGGACACTGTTTTCAAAATCAAGACGTTTCGATCCCCATCCAGAAGTCATTCTCAATCAGAAAAAAAGGTCACAGAACTCAGATATTTACGCTATCCTGTGCAGTGTAAGCCTTAAAATGTCAAATATACTACATACAAGACCAGTAGAATTAGCTTTGATTCATCCTTTGACAGAAAATGTATTGTTAAGATGGTTAATCCATGTTTGCTGGTTGGTGTCTTGATGAATGTGATTGGCTGTCCCCCCCTAGTCCCGCCCAGCATTTCAGGGGCGGAGCTTCCCAGTGAAGTGGGCGTACTTCTGAACGAAAGCATCCAATTGCTGTGTCGCGCTCAAGGAACCCCACCCCCTTCCATCCAGTGGCTGAAGGACGGAAAGGCCCTCAGCCAATCAAGAAGCCAGGGACTCAGGTAGGGGAGGGGACAGCGAAAAAGAGAGTAGAACAGAAGTGATGAATCCGATGAGAGATAAAGGGATTTCTTCCTGTTATTGTTCTTCTAAGGCAGTACTAATCAATAGCGATGAGATCTAACCAGATCTGTTCTGGTGCCCATCCCCCCCCCCCCCTCCCCCCCCCCCTCCTTCCAGGATCAGTCCAGATGGCAGCACCCTGACACTGACAGCAGCTCGCACCGCTGACGGGGGCAAGTACACCTGCATGGCCACCAACCCTGCTGGAGAGGAGGACAGGATCTATAATGTCAACGTCTACGGTGAGCTGGTCTCCTGAGGGTCATCAAACTCAGGCACAATGTGGATGTATTACGTAAAAACATGTGTTTGATAAGGCTTACATTTGAATACATTAAGCCAAGTCTTCCCATTGTAAAATTTGTATTAGTTTTTTTATTTTAAACTAGAATTTAAATATATCTACCTACATTCCCTATCTATCTATTTCTTTTTTCTCTCACTCTCTATTTTTCTCTCTCTTTCTATGTCTCACCATTTCTGTCTTTCTCTCACTCTCACTCTCTCTCTCACTCCCTCTCCCTCTCTCTCTCTTTCTATCCATCTCTCTCACTCTCTCACTCTCTCTCCTCTCTCCAGTCCCTCCTGTAATTGCTGGAAACAAGGCGAAGGCCGAGGACTTGACCACGGTTCTAGACAGTTCCGTCAGCATCGAGTGTGTGGCCACAGGCTCCCCTCCCCCCCAGCTCAACTGGCTGAGGAACGGCCTCCCCCTGCCTGTCTCCTCCCACCTGCGCCTGCTCTCCGCCAGCCAGATGCTCAGGTACTGAGGGGTCATGGGTCACAAGGGAGCCAGAGTCAGACTCTGTTACAACTCTGGGGGAAAAGCAGTTTTTAACTCTTTTTTTTATTTATTATTTCTGCTTCTGACAGGATCAGTCGAGCCCAGGTGTCTGATGGTGGCTCCTACACTTGCATGGCGTCTAACAGGGCAGGAGTTGACAACAAACATTATAACCTCCATGTCCATGGTAACTAAAACAAACCCAGAGCTGTTCTGTGTTACTGGAACAATCCAAATGAACACAATACGCTCTCTCGCTTAGCCATGTTAAGCTGCTCTTTGTGATGTCACTTCCTGCCTCTTCCCCCTCCAGTTCCTCCCAGCCTGGACGGAGCAGGAAGCACAGGAGAGGTGACGGTGGTCCGGGGGAACCTCGCGTCGCTGGTGTGTATCGCTGACGGCACCCCCGCCCCCACCATGTCCTGGCTGAGAGAGGGGGCCAGCCTCCTCCCTGACCCTGACCTCGGCCTCCTTAACCAGGGGAGCACCCTCCAGATCACCCAGGCTAGGGTCAACCACACTGGCCGCTACACCTGCCTGGCTAACAACACTGCTGGCCAGGCCAGCCGCCACTTCAACCTCAAAGTGCTGGGTGAGCGTGGCGGTCTTAGCCCGGGGGGGTGAAGGATCGATTTCAACATGTGGCAGGGCAGTTTCAGGATGCAGCCTTAGATGTACAGTAATAATCTTCACAAAATGTGTGCATGGGGCCTTGATTACTCAATTACCAACCCCCCCAATTTATGACCTCCCTCCTGCCCCCTACCCCCTGTCCCTGACAGACCCTCCTCGTGTCTCGGGTTCGGGCGTGGCAGCCGAGGTGTCGGTGGTGGCGAACCAGGTGCTGGAGCTGCTGTGTGAGGCTACAGGGATCCCCGCCCCCAGCCTCACCTGGATGAAGGACGGCCGGCCCCTCCCCCAGACGGACAGCGTGCACCTCCTGCGGGGGGGCCAGGTGCTTAGGGTGGCCTCTGCCCAGGTGAGAGGGGGGCGGGGCCACCCAGGGACAAATCTAGTCTCCTTTCTCCTTTTTACTTCCTGTTTCTCACGCTTTCGCATGTTCCTACTTTTTCTGTACCTCCTCACATGCTCTGTCTCTCTCTCTCTCTCTCTGTCTCTCTCTCTCTCTCTCTGTCTCTCTCTCTCTATCTCTCTCTCTCTCCCTCTCTCTCTCACTCTCTCTCCCTCTCTGTCTCTCTCTCTGTCTCTCTCTCTCTCTGTCTCTCTCTCTCTATCTCTCTCTCTCTCCCTCTCTCTCTCACTCTCTCCCCCTCTCTGTCTCTCTCTCTCTGTCTCTCTCTCTCTCTCTCTCTCTGTCTCTCTCTCTCTCTCTCTGTCTCTCTCTCTCTCTCTCTCTCTGTCTCTCTCTCTCTCTCTCTCTGTCTCTCTCTCTCTATCTCTCTCAGGTGGAGGACACAGGAAGGTACACCTGTCTGGCCAGCAGTCCTGCGGGGGACGACGACAAGGAGTTCCTGGTCCGCGTGCATGGTGGGTAATGTCGTTGAAACAACCCACGCCGAAAAGCGTAAAAGGTTTATCCGCACCTTTTGAACGGAGGGATGATCCTGAGTGTTTCTGTCCCAGTTCCCCCCAACATCGCTGGGGAGGGTTCCCCGCAGAACGTGTCCGTCCTGCAGAACAGACAGGTGACCCTGGAGTGCAAATCTGACGCCGTCCCTCCCCCCACCCTTACCTGGCTCAAAGACGGGCAGCCGGTCAAGGTACACCCCCCTGTGTTAGGGCGCCTTGTTTCGGAGACAGTTTAGTATTAAATACAGCGTGGGAATTTGTGAGTTGATGGTTTGGTTTGTCCCTCCCGGGCCTCCGTAGGCTTCTCCCCGTGTTCGTGTGGTGTCCAGTGGGCGTTACCTCCAGATCAACAGCGCTGAGCTGGCAGATGGAGCCCAGTACACCTGTGTAGCCAGCAACATCGCTGGCCAGACCACCCGCCAGTTTAACCTGGCTGTCAATGGTACTGCTCACAGGCACCTACTGAGCATGCTCAGTCAGAGCTGGGTCCTTGACCTGGTATTTGCCAAATGTCTTTGGACAGTGTCTGTCTTTTGGTCTGTCTGTCTGTTCATCTCTGTAAATGTGTCTCTCTGCCTGTCTCTCTCTCTGCCTGTCTCTCTCTCTCTCTCTCTGCCTGTCTCTCTCTCTCTCTGCCTGTCTCTCTCTCTCTCCCTCTCTCTCTGTCTCTCTCTCTCTCTCTGTCCATTCAGTGGCCCCTACCATTCAGGACGGGCCCCTGACAGTGTCGGTCCTGGCAGACCAGTCTGTGGTGCTGGAGTGCATCGTTAGCGGGGTGCCCACCCCCAGGGTCACATGGAGGAAACACGGCGCCGTCCTGGCAGGAACCAACTCCAGGTCAGCCCTGCGGCGCCCAGTGATGATGTCACACCCTCTTTCGCAAAGCAGCTTCACATCCAGGGGTCCAACGTCTGAGTTTCTGTTTGTTGTCATGGAGTTTCATCGGTTCTTGTTGTTGTTGACACTGTTAACCCTCCCGATCAGGCACACGTTTTCGGAGGACGGGTCCCTGGTCATCCAGCAGGCCCAGGTGCCGGACACAGGACGCTACCTGTGCATGGCAACCAACCAGGCGGGGACGCAGCGCAAGAGGGTGGACCTGGAGGTGTACGGTACGACCCTGACACAGCGCTGTCATCGTCAATTTCTCTGTCTGACTGGACGAAGGTGTCTGCGGAATGTACACGAACGTTCTAGAATCTTCCCCTTCCCTTGGTGTTCCTAGTGCCCCCCTCCGTCGCCGACGGTCCCACCAACGTCACCGTGACGGTGAACGTGCAGACCACCCTCGCCTGCGAGGCCGCGGGCATCCCCAAACCCAGCGTGGCCTGGACCAAGAACGGCCGCCACATCAACACGGACCAGAACCAGAATATGTACAGGTCAGTCCAGCTCTCACCCCTCTCTGTCTCCCTCCCTGACTGACCCAGGACTTTACAGAGGTCCCAGTAAAAACCCCTGTTTTATCTCTCTCTCTTTCCCCCCCCCCCCCCTCACCCCCCAGGCTGCTGTCGTCAGGCTCCCTGGTTGTCATAGCGCCCACGCTGGAGGATGCAGCCGTGTACGAGTGCACGGTTTCAAACGAGGCCGGAGAAATCTCCAGAACCGTGGAACTCACCGTCCAGGGTGAGGAGAGGGCGAACCGTCTGTCGCCATGACAGCGTCTGCCTCAGCTCTGCCTGCCTGTCTCGCCTGTGTCTCACAGACCGGTGTCCTGGTCTCACCCCTCTTTCTCTCTCTGCAGTTCCTCCCTCCATAGCGGACGAGGCCACTGAGCTGGTGGTGACCAGACTGTCCCCGGTGGTCATAGCGTGTACTGCATCAGGGGTGCCCCATCCAGAGGTGACCTGGAGCAGAGACGGGAGGAAGCTACCCAAGAAGGGAGAGGGCTTCAGCATCCTGGCCTCAGGTAGGAGACCCCACACACACATCACACACACACTACACACACCACACACACACACACACACACACAACACATACAGACCACACCACACATACCAAACACACACAGACCACGCACACCACACACACCAAACACACACAAACACCACACTACACACACCACACACACACACATCCCTCTGATACTGTCCTCTGTGTGCAGGTCCAGTTGAGATCCCGTCAGCAGAACTGAAACACTCTGGTCGTTACAGCTGCACTGCCAGGAACGCAGCAGGATCCGCCACACGCCACGTCACACTCACTGTGCAGGGTGGGCCGCTCACTCCCTCAGCCAATCCCTACTCCCCGAGCTGGCGCTCAGCCAATCACTGCTCCCCAAGCTGGCGCTCAGCCAATCACTGCTCACTACTATACTCAGGAAGTTGGTTTTGAAGACCAACCATGCTTCGGCCATAGGCTATTAACACACACATACGACTCTGTTCACCTATAATCTTTCATCAGCGTACAATAAATACAAATTAAATACAATACCAGTCAAAAGTGAATGGGTCAATGTTAGAGTATATCTCCCTCTGAGGTGTGTTTGGGCTGTTCTTCGTCTGTTCTTGTTGTCATGACCCTCCTGTTGTGTTCAGAGGTGCCAGTGATCCAGGCCCAGCCCCCCACCCTGGACGTCATCCTCAACAGCCCCGTCACTCTGCCCTGCAGGGCTAGCGGCTCCCCTCTACCCTCCATCACCTGGCAGAAAGAGGGCATCAGCATCCAGAACAAGAGTAGGCTGTGTGTGTATGTGTGTGTGTGTGTGGACAAGGATGTGTGTGTTGGGGAGGAGGGATGTGTGTGTGTGTTGGAGCGGGGGGGGGGGGGGTGTGTGTGTGGCGGCGGGGGGGATATGTGTGTGTGGACATGTGTGTGTTGGGGAGGGGGGGGGGGTGTGTGTGTGTGGCGGCGGGGGGGATATGTGTGTCTATATCAGTATTAGACTTAGACCACATCCGCCCTACTGGAAGCCAAGCCTCCCCTGTGTCTGTCCCAGTTGGGGTGTTCACAGTGCTGCCTACAGGAGCCCTCCAGATCTCCAAGGCCTCCGTGTCTGACTCAGGCAGCTACATGTGCGTGGCCCAGAACCCTGCAGGCACCGCCCTGGCCAAGACCAAGCTCCGAGTCCAGGGTAGGTCCAACGCAACCTCGCCTCCGCCTCTGCCTCCTCAGATCGTGTCTCATCCAGCCCCCTGTTCCTCTCTGCAGTCCCTCCAGTGATCAGGTCCCAGACCCAGAGCTATGTGGTGCCCCTGGACAGCTCTGCCACCCTGCAGTGCCAGGCTGAGGGCTCCCCCCTGCCCACGGTGGCCTGGCACAAGGACGGACATCCCCTGGCTGAGTCTCTACGCCAGCGGGTGCTGAGTTCTGGCTCTCTGCAGATCGCCTTCGCCCAGCCCAGCGACACGGGCAGGTACACCTGCACTGCTGCCAACGCTGCTGGCACTGCCAGTCTGGTGATGAGCCTCACCGTGCAGAGTGAGTTCAACCTTCACACAGCAACTGGGCTAAAAAACTACAAATCCCGTGATTTTTGCCACACGATACTTCCTGTACAGCCCTGTTGAGACACTGCGGATATTAAGCTTCAAATTATTATTTGTTGTCTTTTTTTTAATCTCTCTCATCCACTACACTGTTGGCAGCTGTGTCTCCATCTTCTAGTCAATCAATCAATAAATCAGTATCTTTATTGTCCTCCTTTCCTACATTCCTCCTACTCTTCTCTTGTCCTTCCTCCTCTCCCCCCTCCCCTACTTCAGTCCCTCCCTCCATCCGTGGAGGGGAGGAGGAGGTGTCGGTGGTGGAGAACACCCAGACCCAGCTGGCGTGCGTGGCAGATGGAGTCCCCCCTCCCAGCCTGTCCTGGGAGAAGGAGGGCGTGGTCCTGAGCGACAGCTCTGGGGAGTTCACCATCCTGCCGTCTGGAGAGCTGGTCATCGACATCACCCAGGTAACTCCTCCCCCCTAACCCCATAGGCTAGATCTGTGTGTGAAGGGACAACCAGGAAACTTCTGCACAAGGACCTTCCCTCTGATTGGCTGCAGGGGTGTCCATTATATAAGTTATATTAGGTCCAGTAAAAAACATCTCCCCCTCTCCCATCTCCCCACCCTCTCCTGCCTGCCCCCTCAGCCCAGCGATGCAGGCATCTACACCTGCGTGGCCACTAACATGGTGGGTCAGGACAGCCGTACGGTGGCCCTGCAGGTCCACACCCACCCTGCCTTCAGCCAGCTCCTAGAGGACGTGGCCCTCAACAAGGGAGATCGCCTCCTGCTGGCCTGTGCTGCCACCGGCATCCCTCCACCCAGCATCACCTGGGCCTTCAACAACAACATCATCCCAGGTAGGACAGATGGACCTGGGGTTTATCTCAACGGAATGTTCCGGAGCCCCCAGAATATATCTACGCTCAGAGAGAACTAGCTGTTTATTCGTGCAGCCTCTGAGCTACTCTGAGTAAACAAAGAAGGATAGTTTCAGGTGAATCGAGGGTTGAAACTACAGTTTAACTTAACACAGCACAGAGGAGCACAAATATCTGAGTTCTCAGACCATTTTCTCTGATTGAGAATGACTTCCGGATGGGATTTGAAACGTGTCCAGATGTCCAGTGTCCAGATGACTACCTCTGAAACCTTTTCCACACTGTTTGCTAACTCTCTTCTCCCCTGCAGCTCACTACGACCACGTGAGCGGGCAGGGGGAGCTGGTGGTGGAGCGAGTGAGCAAGGACGACTCGGGGACGTACTCCTGCGTGGCGGAGAACAGCGTGGGCTCCATCAAGTCTCTGAGCTTTGTTTACGTCAAAGGTATGACCTCACTTCCTGTGACAGAGAACTAGGACGCGAGTCCAGGGAATCACGTTGACTTGACGTTCTCCCGTCTCTGTGTGTCTGTGTGTGTGTGTGTCTCTGTGTGTCTGTGTGTGTGTGTCTCTGTGTGTCTGTGTGTGTGTGTGTGTCTGTGTGTGTCTGTGTGTGTGTGTGTCTCTGTGTGTCTGTGTGTGTGTGTCTCTGTGTGTCTGTGTGTGTGTGTGTGTCTGTGTGTGTCTGTGTGTGTGTGTGTCTCTGTGTGTCTGTGTGTGTGTGTCTCTGTGTGTCTGTGTGTGTGTGTGTGTCTGTGTGTGTCTGTGTGTGTGTGTGTGTCTGTCTCTGTGTGTGTGTGTGTGTCTGTGTGTGTTTGTGTCTGTCTCTGTGTGTCTGTGTGTGTCTGTGTGTGTGTGTGTGTGTCTCTCTCTGTGTGTCTGTGTGTCTCTGTGTGTATGTGTGTGTCTGTGTGTGTGTGTGTCTGTCTCTGTGTGTCTGTGTGTCTCTGTGTGTATGTGTGTGTCTGTGTGTGTGTGTGTCTCTCTCTCTGTGTGTCTGTGTGTGTCTGTGTGTCTGTGTGTCTGTGTGTATGTGTGTGTCTTTGTGTGTCCAGAGCCCCCCATCATTGACGGGGACTCCCACTCTAACCGCATCGAGCCGTTGGGGGGCAACGCCATCCTGAACTGCGAGGTGAGGGGCGACCCCCCGCCCTCCATCCAGTGGAGCAAGAAGGGCGTTCACGTCCAAATCAGCAACCGCATCCGCCAGCTTGACAACGGCTCTCTGGCCATCTACGGCACCGTGGTAACCGTCACATAGCAACGCTGTGTCGATGTTGTCTTGTACTGTGTGTGGAGTCTGTTAGAGAGTGTTTCCTGTTCAGGGTGTCGGTGTGATGTTGTTCTGTCTTCCTGCAGGGAGAAGATGCAGGGAGTTACACGTGTGTGGCCACGAACGTAGCAGGCGTGGTGGAGAGGAGCGTGACTCTCACCCTGCAGAGTGAGTGTGTGCCGACCAGGCTTGAAGATTTGACAAAAGTTTTAAAAGGTTGAAAAAAGTTCATTATAAACATATTTGCCCGCTCCCTCCTCCCCCCCTCCTCCCAGGCGCTCCCTCCATCACTGTAGAGCCGGTGGACGCTGTAGTGGACGCCGGCGCTCCTCTGCTCCTCGACTGCCAGGCTGAGGGAGAGCCCAGGCCTGTCATTGAGTGGTCCCGACAGGGGCGCCCCCTGCTGGCCAGCGAGCGTCTGCACACCCTGGCCAACGGCTCCCTGCTGCTGAGCAGCGCCCAGCGAGAGGACACAGCGGAGTACGAGTGTGTGGCCAGGAACCTGCTGGGCTCCGTGCTGGTCAGGGTCTCCATCACTGTGCAAGGTGCGGCCCCCACCTTATATGATATATAAGATATACAAGAAGATATTGTGTTTTTTTAAGCTATATCTTTATATATGTGTATATATCTTCATGTAATGATAAAGACTTTGATATCCTATTTACAAAGCATTCTGCTTCTGATGAAGTATATCCCTGTTCAGACTGTACTTGTGCTGTGTGTGTGTGTTTCAGTTCATGGGGGCCACTCAGAGTGGATGTCCTGGGGCCCCTGCAGTGTGTCGTGTGGCTCGGGGGCCCAGAGAAGGCAGAGGCAGTGTAACAACCCCCTCCCTGCCAACGGGGGGCGCCACTGCGCAGGTCCAGACACACAGACGCGCAACTGTCAGGGGAAACCCTGCCCAGGTGGGAGGGGCCCCTAGGGGCCACGTGGCTTTTATTCCCAATGTAAATTTGAACATACACAGACTTTAGTGTGGCAGAATGGTGCAAGAATAAACATATAAGGATCTTAACTATTTGTGTGTGTGTGTCTGTGTGTGTGTCTATGTGTGTCTGTCTGTATGTGTGTGTCTCTGCGCTTGTGTGTGTGTGCATCTGTGTGTGTGTGTCTATGTGTATGTGTGTAGTGGACGGGAACTGGTCCGAGTGGTCATCGTGGGAGGAGTGTTCTCGCACCTGTGGCCAGGGGAACAGGACCAGGGTGCGTACCTGCAGTACCCCCTCCACACAGCACGGGGGCAGACCCTGCGAGGGCCCGGCTCTGGAGGCCATCATGTGCAGCGTCCGGCCCTGCCCTGGTGAGACCCCCTGTACCTGCCCAACACACCTGTCTTCACCTGTCCTCACCTGTGTGTTAACCTGTGTCTGTGTGTCACCTGCAGTGGTTGGTAACTGGGGGTCCTGGTTGCCGTGGAGCCCGTGCAGCGAGACGTGCGGTAAAGGGATGCAGACGAGGCTGCGGTTGTGTAACAGCCCCCCGCCCACGTTCGACGGGCCCCGCTGCCAGGGTATGGACACCCAGACCCAGGTCTGCAGGGAGAGATCCTGCCCAGGTGAGGAGCACAGCCAGGGAGGAGAGCAGGGGGATAAACCCTGCCCCACCTCCAGCATCCTCTCTTATATGACCATCATTAATAATTATGAATATGCCCCCTGTTTCCGTTCTCCTGCCCCCTCCTCTTGCCCCATCTCTCCTGCCCCCTCCTCTTGCCCCATCTCTCCTGCCCCCTCCTCTTGCCCCATCTCTCCTGCCCCCTCCTCTTGCCCCATCTCTCCTGCCCCCTCCTCTTGCCCCATCTCTCCTGCCCCCTCCTCTTGCCCCATCTCTCCTGCCCCCTCCTCTTGCCCCATCTCTCCTGCCCCTCCTCTTGCCCCATCTCTCCTGCCCCCTCCTCTTGCCCCATCTCTCCTGCCCCCTCCTCTTGCCCCATCTCTCCTGCCCCCTCCTCTTGCCCCATCTCTCCTGCCCCCTCCTCTTGCTCCCCCTCTCCTGCCCCCTCCTCTTGCCCCATCCCTCCTGCCCCCTCCTCTTGCCCCATCTCTCCTGCCCCCTCCTCTTGCCCCATCCCTCCTGCCCCCTCCTCTTGCCCCCTAGTGGACGGGAAGTGGTCATCGTGGGTGAGCTGGGGGGCCTGCAGTGTGTCGTGTGGGGGCGGGACCAGGCAGAGGACCCGCCTCTGTGCAAGCCCCTCCCCCTTGCATGGGGGGAGGCAGTGCGAGGGGAACGACGTGCACATAGACTTCTGCAACAGTGACCCCTGCCCCAGTGAGTCACTGAGGCATTTTGGGGGCAAATTAGCCTAGTGTTGGTCTTTCACCAAATCTAACACGTGCCTCCTCCCTCTCTCCCCCTCCCTCAGTCCATGGCAGCTGGAGTCCCTGGAGCAGCTGGGGCAGCTGCAGCAGGACATGTGACGGCGGCCAGACCAGGCGCTTCAGGACATGTGACAACCCCAGACCGGCCAATGGGGGGCGAGAGTGCGCAGGGGCCGACTCTCAGATACAGAGGTGCAGCACGGACACCTGCCCAGGTACGCAGAGAGAGAGAGAGAGATGGGGAGGGGGTGTGTGTGTGTGTGAGAGACAGGCAGGGTTTCTGATTATGATAGAAAATAAATATTCATTTCCATTTCCCCCAGTGGATGGTAACTGGGGGGCGTGGCTAGCCTGGGGTCAGTGTTCTGCTTCCTGTGGGGGCGGAGAGAGGACCAGAGTCAGAGTCTGCAACAACCCATCACCTAGCAACGGGGGCCGTTCCTGTCCAGGAGACTCGACCCAGCTGACCAGGTGCAGCCTCCAGGCCTGCCCAGGTAGGTGGTCTGGAGTGTGGGTGTGTTAGTGTGTGTGTGTGGGGGGGAGTGGGGTGGTGTTAGTGTATATGTGTGTGTCAGATCAAATCAAAATGTATTTGTATAGCCCTTTTTACAATACGCTTATAGAACTTCCCCTCAAACACCCTTAACCTTAAACCCTGTCCAATTGTACATTCGTCTTATTCAATCTACTTGAATTAGCTGGAAGTGTAATATTCTTTTCCTGAGTACCTGATCTGAGCATGCTCCGTCTCTCCCAGGGGGGCCTCAGAAAGCCCGAGGCAGCATCATAGGAAACATCAACGACATTGAGTTTGGCATCGCCATCCTCAACGCCACCATATCAGATGATCAGTCAGGAGGCAGGGTGATCCAGGCCACCGTAACAAACGTACCCCGAACGCTAGGTCAGTGCCAGGACCGCTCATAAGACCTAGAAGGGGATACCTTGATTTAAACCACCAGATGGCATCACACCATGAGGAAACAACACTGTAAATCACTGGGCCATCGTTCCAACTCCTGAACATTGACCTCTGACCTTTTGAGCCTAGGCCCTGCTATGAGGAAGCTCATCTCTATCCTGAACCCCATCTATTGGACAACGGCACATGAGGTGGGCCAGGCAGCCAATGGCTACACTCTCACGGAAGGCGTGTTCAGACGAGAGACACAGGTGGAGTTTGCCACAGGTGAGAGAGGAACTGGACCTGTGTGTGTGTGTGTTTATGTGTGTGTGTGTTTATGTGTGTGTGTGTTTATGTGTGTGTGTGCTCAAGTTAAAGTATTTATCTCGCTCCCCCGCAGGTGAGATTCTGAGGATGACCCACATTGCTCGGGGGCTGGACCTGGACGGAGCGCTCCTATTGGACATCGTGCTGAACGGACACATACTCCAGCTCCCTTCACACGCTGACATCAGCATAAAGGCACGCAGCGGCGCCGTCCAATCAGCACTACTGTACTACTGTAAAGTGTCGTTGCTAAGCTGTGGTTGTGTGTACTTCCTGTTCAGGACTATACAGAGGACTACATCCAGACAGGCCCAGGGAAGCTGTACGCTCTGTCCACCCGCATGTTCAGCGTGGACCAGGAGACAGTGCCCTACTCCTGGAACCACACCATCACCTACGAGCCCTCCAGGGGGAAGATGCCCTACCTGGTGCAGACGCTGCACGCCTCGGCCATCAGCGCTCACTACCGCCCCCTGGAGGAGGTGCTGGAGTACAAGATCCACGCCAGCATTACCAAGGGTGAGGAATACCAGCAGGCTTCTTTCTTCTCTCTGTGATGGGAACTGTGTCTTCATGCAGCCCTTCTCTCTTTTTCTCGACCTTTTCTCTCTCTCTCTCTTCCCTCTGTTTCTCTGTGTTGGTATGTAATGGTGTGTGTTCTTGTTTATCCAGGAGACCGTAGTAACCAGTGTCCTGATGGCTTCAGTTTGGATCCTGCTGGACCCTACTGTGCAGGTGAGTCTCTCTCTCCCCCCTCTCTCCCCCCTCTCTCCCCCCTCTCTCTCCCCCTCTCTCCCCCCCTCTCCCTGACCTTGCTGTGTTCCTCTGCTGGTGTAGATCAGGATGAGTGTGCTGTGAGCCACCCATGTTCACACACCTGCCACAACGCTGTGGCCACCTACTACTGTTCCTGTCCTGCTGGCCTCAGCATCTCAGCTGATGGACGGACCTGCCAGGGTCAGCGCCTACACACACACACACACACACACACACTCACACACTACCCGGACTACAGAAGGTATCTGACATCTCGCTCTCCGTCCAGATATCGATGAGTGTGGGCTGGGAGGACACATGTGCCACGACGGCCAGGACTGTGAGAACACCATTGGCTCGTACCGCTGCGTGATGCGCTGTGGGCGGGGCTTCAGGAGGACGGCCGACGGGATGAGTTGTCAAGGTTACCCACCCTCCCCCACTCTCGCACACAAAAACCCCAGATGAACTTGACGTCATGCGATATACCACACACACACTTACACCCACACACTCACACACACTCACACACTTACACACACTCACACACTCACACACACTCACACTCTACCTGGATGTACCGTACGTGGGCGAGTGACAGACTGGCGCTTGGTTGTTTTCAGATGTGAACGAGTGTCAGGAGGTGAACCCATGTAACCAGCACTGTCTGAACACGGTGGGCAGCTTCCGCTGTGCCTGTGAGCCAGGCTTCCAGCTGAGGAACAGACGCTGCATAGGTGACTCCCCAGACCAGCAGGCCTCCAACACTCACCTGGTCATGTGATCTCTGAACCCTCAAATGATCCTCGTCACTTTCTCTCATACTCTCTCTCCCCCTCTCTCTCTCTCTCTCTCTCTCTCTCTGTCTCTCTCTCTCTCTCTGTCTCTCTCTCTCTGTCTCTCCTACTCTCTCTCCCCCTCTCTCTCTCTCTCTCTCTGTCTCTCTCTCTCTGTCTCTCCTACTCTCTCTTTGTCTATCTCTCACACACTCTCTCTCTCTCCCTCTCTGTCTCTCTCTCCCCCTCTCTCTCTCTCTCTCTCTGTCTCTGTCTCTCTCTCTCTCCCCCTCTCTCTCTCTCTCTCTCTCTCTCTCTGTCTCTCTCTGTCTCTCTCTGTCTCTCTCTGTCTCTCCTACTCTCTCTTTGTCTATCTCTCACACACTCTCTCTCTCTCTCTGTCTCTCCTACTCTCTCTTTGTCTGTCCTACTCTCTCCCTCTCCGTTTCTCTCTGTCTCCTTCTCTCTCCCTCTCTGCCTCCAGACATTAATGAGTGCAGGCAGAGGGTGTGTCGCTCAGACCAGCAGTGTAAGAACACCCGAGGTGGCTACACCTGCATCGACCTGTGCCCCACAGGCATGACCAAGGGCGGAAACGGGACCTGCGTGGGTGAGGGCCACACCGCAACGCAACACACTCAAACCCCCCCAAAAATGTCATCATTTCATTGATTTCTTTGGGTTTCTCTATAACCAGTAGTGGTGAAACGTGATGGTGTTTGTTGTGTGGATATAGTAGTATTGCATGGTGAGTGATGGTGTGTTTGATGGTGAGTGTGGCTGTTCTGTGCTCCTGCTGCAGACATCGATGAGTGCCAGGATGGAACCCACCAGTGCAGATACAATCAGATCTGTGAGAACAGCAGGGGGAGTTACCACTGTACCTGCCCACGAGGGTACCGCTCACAGGGCGTGGGGCGCCCCTGTGTGGGTACGTACCTCTTCCCCTCTCCTCCCTTCCCCTCCCCAGCCCTCCACCTCACCCGCTTTGCTTTTGGCATCAGCTTCCAGCAGAACTCTCTCTCTCCTGCTCGCTCTCTGTGTCTCTCGCTCAAAGCTCTCCCCCATGTTGCCATAGCAATGAGACTGAGGAGGTCAGAGGTCACATCCTGTCACAAGGCCAGCAGCAGCTCCCCACCCCCTCTCCCGGCTCTGTCCTTCACTCTCTGACCTTTGACTTGCTGTCCTTTGACCTTTGTCTTTCTGTCCCTTTAATCTTTGACTTCCTGTCCTTTGACCTTTGACTTCCTGTCCTTTGGCCTTTGACTTCCTGTCCTTTGGCCTTTGACTTCCTGTCCTTTGGCCTTTGACTTCCTGTCCTTTGATCTTTTAACTCTTGGTGATGGCCTAGAGTTGCTACGCATTGTAACGGCATTCATTCACTGTGACTCCCCTGTGACATCGTTAACACTGGACCTTGATGTCTGAAATCCTGAACATTTACCTCAGTATTGTTGCAATTCGATTTCGATTTGGTATTTTGTATGAAATACTGATTGGCAAATTCTTTATTCATCAGTTTGGTTTGATGCAAGCTCTAGAGTTTGGTATGAGAAGATTAATGAGTCTCTCATTCAAATTTCAGTATGTAGACAGAGCACTTGCATTGAGCCTCAATACATTTCATGGACTTGAACATGTATTGCCATGCAGTGGGGTCATTGACATATCCCTTCTCTCTCTCATCCCCATCTCCCCCCTCTGTATTTCCACCCCTTATATTTCCAATGTTCACCTCTGCCTCTCTCTTATCGACTTACTCTATATAAACTCATATCAACTCATATCAAACTACTTTTCAAAATCTTCCTTCATCTCTTCATGAACCCATCCTCCCCTCTTCCTCCTTCTACTCCCCTCCTCTTCTCCTCTCTTCCTCCTGCTCTCCTCCTCTTCATCCTCCCCCACTCCTCCTCCTCCTCCCCTCCCTCGCTGCTGCCTTTCCTTGTGACGGGGGCAGACATTAATGAGTGCGAGCACCCGCCCCAGCCCTGCGCCCACCAGTGCGTCAACACCCCCGGCAGCTTCAAGTGCACCTGCCCTCCAGGGCGCCACCTGCTGGGGGACGGCAAGTCCTGCGCTGGGCTGGAGAGGCTGCCCAGCTACGAGAGCTTCTCGTACGGCTACCGCAGCTCCCAGCCCTCCCCGGAGCGACGTCCCTTCCAGCAGCAGTACCACAGCCTGGCCTCCCAGAGCTACCACTCCTACTCAGCCAGTGGGGGGCACTATAGGCTGCGTACTCGCAGGGAGGCCCCGCTCCCATCCCTGGCTCTGACCCCGCCCCTTCGGCCTCGCCTCACCTGTCCTCAGGGGTACGAGGCCAGGCGCGGTCGTTGCCTAGGTAACTATGGAGGAGGCGGGGTGGAGTCGAGGGGGGGGGGGGGGGGGGGGGGCGGAGTCGAGGACCGTGTGGAGATGTTCAGTCTGCATGAGCGGCTGTGCTGTGCTTGGGGGTGAGGCCGCCCCAGGTTTGTATGCGGTCAACTCTGGCGTCTGCATGTGGGTTTAATGGAGGATTTCTCTTTGTGTCTGTGTGGGTGTGTCTGTGTGTGTGTGGGTACGGGTGTGTCTGTCTGTATGTGTGGGTGTGTCTGTGTGTGTGTGTGACAGATATAAACGAGTGTGAGGTGAGGGACGCGTGTCAGCACGAGTGTATGAACGCCCCAGGAAGTTACCACTGTCTCTGTCCTCCTGGATACCGTCTCATGACCAACGGCAAGACCTGCCACGGTAACAAGCAGCCTTTAAACAGACCTTTCCACCTGACTGTTTATGTCAGGGGTGGGCAACTCTGGTCCTCGGGGGCCGCTGTCCTGGAGGTTCTAGATGTTTCCCTGCTCTAGCACACCTGGTTGAATGGGTCATTATCAAGCTCTGTGGATGATGACCGTTCATTAGAAGCAGGTGTGCTGGAGCAGGGAAACATCTAAAACCTTTAGGACAGCGGCCCCTGAGGACCAGGATTGGACAATCCCATGCAGAAATTCAGAAGATCTCACTTGTGTTTTGTTCTTTAAAGAGTCCTTGTTGTGACTCGTTTGCTCATCCAATCAAATCCATGTTCCTGCTCAGACATCGACGAGTGTTTGGAGCAGAGTATCCAGTGTGGAACCAACCGGATGTGCTTCAACATGAGAGGAAGTTACCAGTGCATTGACACTCCTTGTCCGCCCAACTACCAGAGAGACCAAGTCACAGGGTAAACCAACAACCCATGTATCCAATACCAACATGTTAACCTTGTGTTCTCTTCTGGGGCCAGAATGACCTGAAACTATATTTTATTTCACACACACACACACACACACACTCACCCACAGTGAGATGTAGATTGTTTGTGCTTGGTTGAACTCGAAAAAAGAACTCTTTCTGATTCACGTCCAGCATGGCTGCACATTTCAGCGCCCAAGAGGATACAGGATAAAACTTGAATTAACCTGCTTTATTTCAGGGTTCAAAGGGGGGGATTTTGACCTTTAGGACCCTTAGGAGTTACAGAATGTGAGAAGAGCACTTGAGTGTTAAGTACTACGCTTTCAAGTTTCCTGCTGTCGTTCCAGGTTCTGTTTGAAAAACTGCCCTCCCAATGACCTGGAGTGCGCCTTGAGCCCTTACGCACTGGAATACAAGCTGTTGTCCCTCCCCTTTGGCATTGCGGCCAATCAGGATCTGATCCGCCTGGTGGCGTACACGCAGGACGGCGTGATACACCCGCGCACCTCTTTCCTGGCGGTGGACGAGGACGCCACCTTGCCCTTCGCGCTCCGCGACGAGAATCTGAAGGGGGTGTTGTTTACCACGCGGGCGCTGAGGGAACCGCACACCTACCGTATGAAGGTGCGAGCTCTGTCCTACAGCCCCGACGGGGGCATCGAGTACCAGACCACCTTCATCGTCTACATCGCCGTGTCCGCCTACCCTTACTGAGAGCACTTTAACCGACGCGGAAGGAAAGGGGGGTTTGGAGGGGGGAGGGGGGGCAAAGTTCATGACCTCTGTGCACCCCCGCCACTGAGAGAGAGAGGGTGTGTGCATGACGTATGTGTGTGTGTGTGGTCTGCCACGTAAAGGACTTGGAATGGAAGACCTGTGTGTGAGGGGATGGATGGGAGGACAGCACTGCGAAGACGGAGACAGATTGAGGAAGGACTGACCACTGGACCCTGAGGCACACCCAAGTCACATGTGTAGAATCAAGCCTTTTGATTGGCCGGAAAAGAACCAGATATGTGTAATTTTGAACAAACATTTCCTAACGCACGTTTCTTTTTTTTTTCTTTTTTTTTTACAATGACCACCTGAATTCTTGCCCCTTTTGGAATTCTTGCGATTTCAGTTCATGGCAAATGAAAAGCAGATTAATCTGTGAATATATGTAGAACAATGTACATATAAATGGTTCTTTCTTTCGAGGGCACTATTGTTGACCTGGTTCAACCCTGACATGTTTGGTCTGCCGTAATGCATTCAGATGTCTTGGTCCTGCCCAGAATTCCTTCAGACCAGTTGGCCTTAAGGTAGGATCCCTTTCTCCTTAGTCTCACTGTGGTCAAGAAAGGAACCCTAAAAACTAGCCTATATTTACATCTACCTATTAACTTATTTGGGAAGTGCTTGAATATGGAAAAAGGGGCGGTTCCCTCCTTGGCTCAGCTCTTTTTTGGTTGGTCGGTCAGCTGAACAGCATGATGACATGAGAGGATGGATCCGTTTCATTTAATCAATCGGAAAACTTCTTGAAGACTCTGGATCCTATTGGTTGTCAAACACTCGCTCACCTCAGGTAATCTCCCATCACATCAATCTCAACCCCTGGATAAACCCTCACCATTTTACCTGTCCTTGTCCTGTGTTTAAAAAGCCATTTTGTCAAAAAACGTATGTATGGCTCGCGCATAGTTAAGTTACCAAGGTGTATTCTATTTTTATGATTTGTATATAAGTGTTTTTTCTTATGTATTGCCATATTGTACTGTATTCCTTTTTTAATAAAAAATACAAAAAATAAACAGGACAAATATACAATCAAAACTAAAAGATCGGTTTTCATATACATCTTTATTAAGCACTAACATAAAAAAGACATTGAGTAAGGCAGTTTTCACACCAGTTTGGTAGGTTTCGTTGAGTTTTTGCACTTAGACCATCAAACATTACTGCATCAGAAATGTTTCCTTTTGTCTGGATATATAGCTACAAATGAAATGATTCAAATCTATAATAGCACTCAGATGTTATATTAAATGTGTGACTTGTATCATTTATGGCCACTGATTAACTTAAATGTGTCAAGAAAAACATAATTTGCATGTATACATTGTTATCAAAATTCCTATTTTTTTGTCTCACATTGGACCAATTCTTTGCGGCTGGACTGATTTCGTCCCCACAGACATTTACACAAATCATGAAAGCAACAATGTTACTCGTAAACACAAACTGCTGTTTTCAGTTCAATAAACTCAAACCCACCCTTTCAGGAAAAAAAAAAAATACACAACATTTTGGCAACAAATACAGTCCCACCTGACGAGTCGGAAAACTCTGGCAGACACACAAACTCAGGTGTGGTGGCCACAGAGAAAACACACACTCAAGACCGCTGATTCAGAAAACATGTAGATAATCGGGGGGGACCATGCAGATACTGGCAATGATTCGTTTCCAAGGTAAAAATTGAATTTATTGCAACAACAAAATAGTTCTAAACACGTCTGAGTTTCCTTTGCAACACGTCTGTTGCTAAGTGTCCGACCTTGGAGGAGGAAAAAGTCAACATAAATGCCCGGATGCAGAATCTTTTCAGTTAATACGGATAGAGAAGAAGTGAAATACTATGTGGCGATGCCCGTTTTTAAAAGGGTGAGAGGTCACTCAGGCTGCAGTAGCACAGAGCTAGATAATGGCCCTTTAGGTGTATCTGGGAAAGGAATTAAGGAGTGGGATTATAAACTGTTAGTGAGGCGGGGACTATGTTGCTTTGAGGGAAATAATCCCTACATAGGAAGGATGGATGGACAAATGGAGGACAGACCCTGTTAGTTACAGCCCCCACCCCCCCACCACCTTAAATCCACCCTGCTCCATCTGTGACTGTGCTTTTAAGGAGCCACAACTCCCAGGGTCAGACAGGGATTTGCTGCCATTCACACTTCTTCCCCCCTCAAGAATTCTCTTTGCAATTTAAAAACCACAGAGTTCTAATTTGAAACTAGGAGAATGGTAAAAGACTACTGACTGATGGGGAGATTGTCCTGAGAAAAGTAGAGTGGTAAAAAAGCTCAATTCAATTGTGTGGATGTGTGCAAGTCTGGGAAAACAGGGATATGGAGTCGAAAAGGCTTAAAACGTGCCAACACAGCATGTTCAACTACAGTATGCGTGAATGAGGTGTGTGTACTGTTCTGCATGTCAGGTGTGTGTGTGCATGTGTAAGGTGTGTGTGTGTGTAGACAGTGGGACAGAGACATCAGCTGCAGGTTGTTCGGGGAGTTTCTGCACTGCCCTGAGGGAACCAGAGGGGACCCTCGGTTTGACTGTCCAGATGAATCTGCCGGTGTGTCGTGGTGAGTGCTGCTCCTCGTGAGGTCATGGGGGTCACCCTAGACAGTCTTCCTGGCAGTGAGAACACGGACGATGCAGCCCACTCCACCTGCAGAGAGAGCCTAGAAGCAGACACCAGGACTACGTTAAAAACACAACGTCATCTGTTTACTGTTTAGGTTGTTGATGTGTGTAGGCTTTGAGAGAGAGACAGGGAGAGAGAGAGACAGAGAGAGAGAAAGAGAGGGAGAGACAGACAGAGGGAGAGAGAGAGAGACAGAGGGAGAGCGAGACAGAGGGAGAGAGGGAGAGAGAGATACAGAGGGAGACAGACAGAGAGAGAGAGTTGACCTTTTCATGCCACTGCAGCAGGACAGCACTGCTGTTCTCTGATGGGTTTTCAAATCCTTTGTAGATGTACTTCATCAACAGGTCCACACCGTTCTTGTCCAGAGACTGAACTCCCTTCTCTATGTCGCTGCTCTTAAAGGCACTGAGAACTTTCAACACCAGGCCTTCAGCACGATCCTAGCACCCAGGACCAGCAGGTAAACCCAACACAACAGGACCACAGACAAACGCACACACACACACACACACACAAGGAACATGTCAGGGGCAAAATAGCCTACATGCATGTAACTATAAAAAGTTACGCTAACATGAAGAAGTCAGAGAGGAATTTAGGAGGTATAATTATTATTATTATAAGGTATTATTATTTATTTCTTCATTATTATTAAAATCCATGGTTCTCAACCCTGGCCTTCAGGGACCCCTTACCCTGAATGTTTTAATGTTTTCCTCCTCCTCCAACACACCTGATTCTAATGTGTCGTTATGAGCTAATGCATCAGATTTGAGGAGGGAAAGAGCTTCAACTTGCATGGCAGAGGGCATCTAAAGTAAGCATTTATTTATACCATTTTCATTTGTTTATTTTCCAATTAGACTGTTTTGTTCACTCACTTTGACATTCTGGTTCTTTGTGTTGATTGGTGGGTTCTTCAGGACTGCTTGCAACGCTTCCATAAGGTTCCCTGTGCAGTAAGGGTCAGGACTACTAACATGGAAACAGATCCCAATACCTACACACCAGGGTTAGTATTTAGTCTTGATATTCTAGATAATAGATCACATTATATTGTTTTTGGTTGGAATGCATAGCTTTTTTTGCAGTCTACAGTTTGCAGTCTGCACTTCACCCTGCAGTCTGCACTTCACCCTGCAGTCTGCACTTCACCCTGCAGTCTGCACTTCACCCTGCACTGTACAAGTCTTCACACACTGAATTCTAGGCCAGGCCTGTTTCTTCAAAAGACTTATATGGTGTGGAAGTACACTTCCTGCTTTGACCCTCAGCTTCTGACAGCCAGACCACCATTTTGCTGTGGTGGTTAAAAGCTTGAATGGTTCCTTATGCTGATTTGAAGGCAGGAAACACGTCTGACTACAGGCTGGTTATCAGGCTGGAATGTAGCAGTCAGACAAGTCTGGACAGAGATGAAGCCTCAGAACTATAAAGAGTACAGAAACATGGCCTAACCTTAGGGCTCGTCTGCAACTACCAAAGATTGCAACAATTTTGCATTACTTATTTAAAGTATATGCACGTGCCCCCTTTTTTTACATTTGCAAATATCTTTTCACTGGATGCAACAATGACACAGCCTCATAATAGAACCAGGAAATATGTTATGGGATACAATTATAGACACATTCCAGAAACTAATGATTATTTGGGCTAATCACACCAAATGAGTTATTCTCTAATAATATGAATAATAAAAAATAATAATAATCATAAACTAACTTCCTAGTTAGCTGCTAGCCCACCACACCCCACAGCTGCATTAATAATGCACAGATACAAGATAACTGGTATATTACAGGTATAAATACACAGTTGTGCCATGCTTAATGACTATCTTGCTAATATTCTGGATAAAAAGCCATCTCGATGGCCTGTAAAGGATATTGTCTGATCAGTGAATCGACCTCCGCCTCGTCTGGACCCAGCTGGTTCTCTCCTCCATCCTCTTCGTCGACAAATTTGTTCTCGTCGTATTCATCCACGTCTACTTTCCTGAAACGATCAGATACCGTGTTCTTTGACATGATGCTAGGATTGATTTTTTTGTTGTATTAAAAATGCAAAAGAATAGAGTTAAATGAATCCAGTTCTTGAATGAGTCTGTATTTTAGCTTCCGATCAACCGACTCAGCTGGCTGCGGAACCGGATGGTTCCACTTCCGCATTCCGCTCTTCCCTTTGAGAGCTCGAGCTCAACACACTTAGAACCTGCAGCCACAAGAGGGACCCCAAACCTAAGCTGTAACATGGTGCCACTTTATGAAACACTAAGGACGTACATTTCAACCAAAATATGTTATGTTAGAATGTAATCCAATTTATTTCTGGTTTTCTATTGTGAAATCAGACCAGGCTTTCCCCTCCCTCTGCAATTACTGCATCATTTCACTTGAAAGATTTACTGTGTGTAAATAGATCGGATAAAGACCTCTGCTCTCTTTAGAGACTGTGTGACTCATCTAACTAGGCCTGCTCTTAAAAAAAAACATTAAAATCAAAGTATATCTGTAAATCACTTTAATGAGTATAGAGTTCACTATTTTTAGAAACAGTTAACAAAACAAATAGTTCAATGTTATCAAAATAGGTCAATGAAGCACCATCCGAGTTAATGGCACAATCTTAATGTTATCCATGTATTATTTTGGTAGATTTTAGTGGATAGTTTGACTGAACTTTAGAATGTCACTCCTACTGCTGGTGGTCATGCATAAGGAGCCAAAATACACAGCTTACAAATCTTAACTTCAACCAAACTTACAAATAACTATTTTTGGTCTGAGTTTTCTACTTCCTCCATGTCAAAAGACTAGCCTTGGTGTGGTGTGGTTGAGAGCAGAGACACAGTTACTGGAAGGGCTGTTTCCAATATGAAATATCTAGACAATTGGCCCTTCAAAATCAAAGCTAAGCACAGTTCCAACCGAACCACCTCACCGGTCAGGCCACGCCCCCTAGTCTGGGTCTGCTGGTTGAGAAACGATTGCTCACCAAGTTGGAAGTAAGATGTGGAATGTGCAAGTTTTTGACGTAGAATAAGACTGGAAAAGCTGGCTGGTGTCAGAGAGGGTGGAAGTCAACGCAGAGGGAGTGTGTTTGTAGAGGGGGGGTGGGGGGTGTTCCGGTTTCGTGCCCTGTCATAGGCCTGTTTTACATACCCTTGCCTTCCACACATCACATCTCCATCTGGTTTTCCTGTGTGTTTCTGTGTGTGTGTGTTAAATTGACCCAGACAAGTAATAAGAGGTGGTATTTTGACATTAGTGCTTTGAATGTGCAGAAGGATTTTGAGCCTGTCTGCTTGCTTGCCTGCCGGCCGGCTGTCTTGTCTGCAGAACCTCAAAGCCAATCCACAAACAGGGCGTTCATAGAGGTCGGTCTGCCAGACAACTCCATCAGAGCAAGGATCCAAAGTACATAATTAGCCCCTCTAATAGGACTTTTGCATGATTCTTCAATTAGGGGAACGTAATGATTTAGTGTGCGATGTGTTCTGGCAGGCCTTTGCGAGGTTAAGAAGCAGTACAACCGACTAATAATGCTGTTTCCAGTGTTTCCTATGCGTAGACTGAACTTTATGGAAATATTCTGTACAGCACAGAGGTTACTTCATGTTAGTCAGATGGCTTTGGAGGCTTGGAGAGGAAATGTCTTTCATAATGTTGAAAAGGTCCTGGCAGAAAAGGCTTAAGGATACTACTGTACATGAGAACTCTATGGCTTATTCTTGCCAACAGAAATATCTTGAGGGGGGTTGGATTAGTAAGTAGGCAGACAAGTATAAATTTCCTTCTCTTTATTTATTAGTGGGAACTCTTCCATGTTGACACTATGTTTTATATGAATAAACCGTGTAAAACTGAAGTATATGTACATAATCTCAAAGACTACTTCATAAGGGATACAAAACAAGAGACGATTACATGAAAAAAAGAAAGAAAAAAAACATTGTGTACTCCTTCTCTCGATTCACAAGATCTAAATAGTTGGTATGTTATCGTATTAATCTCTAAAGATAAACATTATATAAATCAAGAGAAAAATTGTAACGTCACACAATCCTCAATGTGAAAACTAAACCCAAAAGTTAAAAGCGTTGTTGTTTGGGCATGTTCAGTAAAGACCAATAAAAGCACATCCTTCTATCTTTATCCTCTCAACAGGAAGGAGAAGACAGAGCACAGAGTCCCTGGATTAGGGAGCAGATTCCAGCAGCAGCACGTGGCACCTGGGGGAGAGGGTGCAGCGTTTCATATTCCTGCCCTCAAACGCTGCAGGTGGAGGTGTTGTGTGTCAAATTCCACCCAGCGCTGCTGAGAACCTTGTAGAAGGTAGGGGAAAGATTTTTTTCCTTCCTTTTTCTTTTTTTTTTGCATCACGCCACACTTTCTCCACCCCTCTGGCCTCGGCTGACATCCTATCTGGGAGTGGAGGAGGGACTGAATAGGTTCTTAAGTAACACAACTCCTGATAGACTTTTTCTTGCTCTCCTGAAGAGTCACTTATGGGTCAGAAAGAAAGGAAATGAATCGCCTTTACAAAAAAAAAGTAAAAAAAAAAAAGATATATAGATCTTGGTGAAGTGTCATAAGGAAAAACCTGAAACAACACACACTCTGGAATGTAAACACGTGTGAATAAGATCGAGGGAGAGACAGTTAGGCCCCTCCGGTTTCTATGGCAACAGACACTTGATTTGTGAATGTATTTTCCCTGAAATCGGTGGGTTTCAGTTATGAGTGAGTAAACATTGTTTAATGTCTTCCAGAGTGGACTTAGGAGGTGGTAGGAGAAATCTCCCTGTCCAAGATTTCCAGTTTAGATCAGATGTTTACTACTTACTGTGACTTTACTACACAGAGCTGCACTGTTTGTATACAAAAGCTGTACATAAAATAAAATAAGGAAAGTCTATTGATGACACAGTAGAGTAGAAGCTACCCAAATATCTTATTTTCCACATTACTATACACTTCAGGGTCCTGTCACACCAAATCCACTTAAGTCTTTCAGATCCAACAGTTTTCCATGGTTTCCACAAAACCTACTCAATTCACATCAGTTCAAAGAAATAGGCACGATACTATTTTGCCACCATACACAAATTGTCTTTTTTTTCTGACACGAAATGTAGGCCAATTTCAACAAGTCCATCTTCGCCATAGACGGCGATTGGCTGATTTGGTTCAGCCAATCAGGTCTCTCATATCGTGGGTCTTGGTCCCGCCTCTCGCTTAAGGAACTTCTTGTTGTGGATCTCGTTGAGTGACAGAGACACGGAGCATCGAGAGGGGTTTTCCTTCCTGTACACGATGCTGTCCTTAATGGCTTCTTTAATCACCTGTGGAGAGACAAGGTGGGAGTTGAGGAGGCGGTGATTAGAGAGAACACAGGCTCGCTCAATCGACTGTTTGTTTGTTATCTTGATCGAACTCTAGTTGGCAGGGCAGATAGCTCCCTCTGCCTCCAGGCAGGCGTTTGATGTTGGGGTGACCCCGATTAGTTTCAGCCAATTGAACCAACTTTGATTCTGCTGTGAGGTTTTACATGCGCTACATCTGATTGGCTGAAGGGACATTTCCTGTAGATGGAATGTTGTTTTACATGCATTACTTACGGTTAGCCAAGCAGATCTCCATAAGGGTTTACTCATAGTACTCACTGTTTTAATGTTCCACATGGCTATCCTCAGGTGTGTGTGCGTGTGTGTGTGTGTGTGTAGGGGGGTAATATTCCGCCCATGGAAAACCCTCCCAAGTAGTTCTGACTGGGTAAACTGGAATTTTCTATGACATATATAAAATACAGAAAGCAATGTATCACTTTGAATAGGACAACCAGTCCAAGCTGAACCTGATATGCCCTCATGCATAGAACATCAACACCAGACAGTGTAACAGGCTACTTTGCACCGCCCTTGACATGTCTAACCATATAGATAATATATATATATATCTAATGATATTGATGTTCGTGGGTGTTCTGAGTGAAGGCTACTGTAGCCACTGTGTAACTGACCTCGATGTTTCAGATGTAGTCATCTGGACTCTGTTTTCAAAATCAAGACATTTTGACTTCCATCCAGGCGTCATTCTCAATCAGAGAAAACGGTCTGAGAACTTAGATACTTATACTATGAGTTCTCAGACCATTTTCTCTGATTGAGAATGACGCCTGGATTGATATGTAAAATGTTATGATTTTGAAAATAATGTCCAGATGAAACACTTCTGGATGAATGAGGGCCTTCCCCCCCAACTGACCTCGATGTTGTTGAGTGTGTTGAACTCCATGAGATCATGGAGTTGGGTGTAGGCCTGGTTGGAGTATTGAAAGTTAAAGGTGGAGTAGGGGGTCTCCGGGTCATCGAAAATGTCAAAATCTGCAAATTCCTTTTCTTTATCAGTCTCCCGGGGGACCCCTGTGGAAGAAAGAACCACAGTTGGGCACCATAAGTAGGTGAAGCAGTATGTTGGTGCTTCCTTCTTGACTTGTAAAGGGGTCCATCTCCTGTCCTGTCCTGACAGTTTTAGATGCTTCCCTGCTCTATACACGTGATTCTAATTAATGGGTATTTATCAAGTTCTGTGGAAGCCTGATAATGAGCCATTCATTGGAATCACGTGTGGTTCAAAGTGGCCCTTGAGGACCAGGATTGGACTCCCCTGGTCTGGAGGAAGCGTGGAGGCGTGTGACCTGTAGGCAAAGGGTTCAATCCTGAGTGAATGACCCCTGTTGGTCTGGCTAGCTGTAGTCTGTGTATATTTCAATGGCAGATACATCGTTTTGTTTACACACCGAGCTCTCTCGATGCAGTGAAAGATTCCTGCTAGGAGATTCTTTACCATAATTCATGCCTGGCATCTTGTAAAACACAGATCCTACCAGCACAAACACACCTGTAACCACACACACACATACACACACACAGCTAACATGTAGAAACTGTTACGTTTCTACATGTTTAACCCTTGTGTTCTCTTCAGGGCCCAGAATGACCTGAAACTATGTTTAACGCCACACTCACACCCATACACGATACATTTAGACTGTATGTGCTGGATTGAACTCAGACAAAACCAAATCTTTCTGATTCATGTGCAGCATGGCTCTGTGCCCAACAGGGTACAAGGTCAAATGTAATTGACCAGCTTTGTTTCATGGTGGTTGAAGATGGGGCCTTTTTGACCCTTAGGACAGGGGCAGTTGCAGAATGTGAAGGGTTAACCTCCTAAAGGTGCAGATTCATTGGGGTCACAGTAGTCAAAGGGCCCGTTTAAAGCCGCTACAGTTCACCAGAAACGAACCATGGAGGAATAAACTGGAACTTTCCAGGCCAACTTCCCAGAAGGGAACAACTTGCCAGTAAAATAACAAGGATACCGATTTTACTTTTTTGGTTCATGCAAGATAGTTACCAGGGGCTTTGAACGTCCTGAAGTTGATGTTGACCAGGACAAAGTGGATGACAGTGGGGCAATTCTTGTCTCCCTTATTTGGCTTGAAAACGTAGCATTCTTTCAGACCTTCACGGTCAAAAACCTTGGGGTCGATCTTGGGAAACGGCAGCTTGTTCATCCGGGCCCATTTCTCTGCCAGCAGAAGCTCCTAGATTGTAAATTCAAAAGCACTTCAGCATAAACATGTTCAATACCTTATCTCGTATTCCCCTTCTCGTTAAATCTTATCGCCTCACAGTCTGTAGTTAATCCTTTAATCAATTTCACAGTTTAATGAATGATCTTATAATCTATGGCTACGTTTGTGTCGCAGTTTAGAAGGAAGTGTTCCATTTGAGCAATCCTGAAATCCTAAAGTGTTCTGCTTCCACATGTGACACAGCTGTTTTTGCACTCTGATCAATTCTTTCCACGTCAACCAAGCGTTTTAAACCAGACAGTGAACCAGGAAGCAAAAGCATGACCTCTGACCTTGAAGGGTGGGCTGGAGTCACTGGGGCGTGCGGAGAAGTCGAAGGAGACGATGAGATCCACCCCTCGCTGGGGTCTGAGGATGAGCGGGTAGGGTAGGTTGTACGTCAGCCCGCTGTCCACGATGTGGATCTTCTTACTCTTGACGTCCAGAGGCTCGTAGATGCGATCAAACTCATCAGGGTCTGTGTGTAGATACAACACACCATCAACGTGGTTGTTTAGTTGAGTAATCTGCCAGGCATCATGACTACAGAATGTTGTCCTTCTAGTTAGTAATGTACTGTATACATTACCGGTCAAAAGTTTAGACACACCCTCCCCATTCAAATCAATCAAATCCTGATTGGTAGTAGTGTATCTAGAGCAGTTTTGACCCCCGGCCCCACCACACCTGTGACCGCGTCCACTTCGTCTTCACAGTTGGGGGACTGGCATGTGTTCTCTCCAAAGGGGGAGTAGGGCATGCTGGTGTTCAGGTTGAGCCCCAACATGAAGTTGTGAACCTTCCCAGCTCTCCCCTCCCGCGTGTTGAACAGTGTCGAGTCGCTGAACAGCGAGGTGATCATGCGCTGGACCCAGCTAGCCTGCGCATGGCGATGGTACTCCTCTTTCGCTTCCTGGTTCTCCGAGCCAGCTGATTGGACGGGAGGCAGTAGGGGGGGAGGGTCCAAAAGAAAATAATACCCGAGTTATGAAATGTTTATGCCGTTCTCCACCTGTTAGTCAAGGATGCCAAGTTTACCTCGAGGAACTGATAACTATATTTAGCTTTCGCATTTATTTTTATCGCACATTCCTTTTGATGTGGGGTTGGGGGGGGGGGTGGGGGGTGGGGGGGGTCTAACTATCACGCCCATCATCTCAAAGCCACACGTAGACTCAGAGACACCTATAGGACACGCTATGTCTTGTTGTGAAGCTAAACACGGTTCTTAAGGTAAACACCTGATGCAACGCTAATTGTCAGGTAGGACAGAAAAAAGTTAAATACCACTGAAACCATGACTACAGACTATTTGTGGAATCGGTTACTCAAGGCTGTGGGCGGTTTATGGTGAGGCCCTAAACCTAAATGTATAATGATCCTGTGCCTTGTGGAGAGAACAGTATAAAAATGTGTCAGCGTGGCGATCTTTGTAATGTCTCAAAACATGACTTGGCACACAGGAGACACATGCTGTTACATTTATATTTATTCGTTTAGCAGACGCTTTTATCCAATTTGTGACAGAGGGCAGTAAGGGTCAAAAAGGACGACTCGCAACAGTGGTTCAGACAAAGGGGGCTGGGGCACCGGACAGAATCCAGATGTGTGGTCACCCTAACAGTGCCTCTCCAACAGTACAAGAGCTGTTCCTACCTTTGCAGGGTTCCTCGTCGTTGTCCATACTGTCCTGTCCCACAATGTGTTCCGGCTTTATCTGTTCTAATGAGAAAAGACAAGAACACCTTCATTCATCACTGGAAACATCCACTGACTGAAACCGTGACCTTTACTGAACTTTGAGGGAAGTACGTCAGCTATGTCTTAAGAGCTTGTGATTTGTTTGATGAGGATTGAGGATTCCGTTTGGATTTGAAACCCCCCCCCCCTGTTTAAGAGAAACGCATACAAAAAAAACATAACCTTCGCCCCACAGTATGTACGCATTTCTCATGATCTTTCTCCTCTTTAATCCGCTTGTCTCATCTGCGATTACAATGGCCATCAAAACAAGAAATCCTAAATTCTTTAAGTGGGCAGAAGTTGATCTGTCTATCAACACGCATGACGTGAACCGTGCTTTGAGGGAGTCTATTAAAAGAAAAGAAACAATCCTTCAGACAATCGTCTGAGATGCTGAGTTTAAGGCACCTGACACCTGAGACAGGAAATCTGTCTTTTATCTGGCCAATCACGCCCCAGACAGTGAAAGGCCAAACAGCTATTTTGAGAAACACTAAAAGTATTGAGTGATTACTCTGCAACTAGTGTCACAGTGTGTCAACATCCATCAACTGTCAGACAAAGAACCAGGCGTAATAGGATATATAAAGGTGAAGTTGGCATGTTACGCGTTCAGATGGACACAAATGATTGGAATGAGGGCTGGAGTAAACACCACAACTTCACCTGTCAATCACCAAGACCTCAACAGGACACACTACAGTGTAGATCCTGCTCTCCCTTGCTCTAGCACACTGGACTCTAATGAATGATCATTATCAGGCTTCCACAAAGCTTGATGACAACCATTCATTAAAATCGTATGCGTGGTAGAGCAGGGAATCATCTAAAACTGTCAGGACAGTGACCCTCGAGGACCAGGATTGGTGACCTCGCCCCTAGATGGACAGGGTCTAGTTCAGAAGGATCATCACAGCAGATTCATCTTAGATTCAGGGCCGAATGTAAAAGGTTGGTTAAGGTGTGATCTTACCAAGCTCTTCCTCCATGGTGCTTCCGCCAACCGTATCTTTGACCCCTAAGACTCTGTTGAAGAGGATGGAGAAAGCACTGCCCCACACACCTAACAAAGAGAAACACAATTAAAAGTGTTGTTAGTTTTTTTTACACAAATAAGGATTCACAAATCTGTGTTTTTTGTCCTCAGGCTAGAGTTTGTGAGTCAAAGTTTGGCTAATCGTTACTAGGTGGAGGGGATGACAGTTCTGACTATGACTCAGTTCAAAACGCCAACATTCCCTCAGGCAGTTTCGTTCCAACTGCTGTGGCAATTTCTTCTTTCGGACGGAAGTCAAAATAAATGTCTGATAGCCACGGTTCTCTGCTGGTAAGACTGCTGAAGCATTTAAGTCTAGCTGGGCTTCTATTTTGTGTACAACACGAACAGCAAAGGTTTTTTTCAATCAATGTGACACCCCTGTCCTAAAACATCCGCAGTCTCACCCATGAGAAAGTGCAACGGGTTCTCGTTGTACTTCTTCACAGCGGTTCCCATGAAGAACTTGCTGCCGAAGAGGTCAGGGGTCATGAAGGTTCCGTACTTGGCCATCCCAATCTCGTACGGGCTGAACTCCACCCAGTCTGTCAAAAGAGAGAGTGTCTATCAGTCAATCAAACAATGTGTAAGCACACACTTGATGGACATTAAGAATGACTTCTGGATGGTAGAAAGTAGAAATGTCTTGATTTTGAAAACAGTGTCCAGATGATTGTGTCTGAAATGTTTTCTACAATGGAACACGCCTGGACGAATGAGGGTCTGCTCCGACCCACCTGATCGTTCGATCGTTTTTGTTGTTGTTTCTTTTCACGCAAGGGTGGAAAACATGCGATGTGTAATAATATTAAGTAAACATCATGCCAGCTAACGTAAGCGTACATCTACGGTAAACAGCAAGTAGGCTTTTGTTTGTTGTGGAAACTGCAATGTGAAGGCATCGGTGTAAAGCAGTTACGTCAAGTCGATTTACACACGTGTAAAATATAGCACATGTTTTATGACACTTCCTCAAAATGTACAATGCCTTCCTCTTGGTTGATACTGGATAGTACAGTCGATACGTTTACAGCAGTTGCAGAGGTTAGAGTGAATTTATTCTCTTCTGAAAGGTTAAAGTATTCCCCTGTTGAACTTGGCATATAAAAGCCATTAACACTGCACTGGGAAAAGCAAATATGTATTTGCATGAATTGCAGGAAGTAACTATGGAATGGGACATGAGACTTGTGCTTGTGGGACTTGTGTGTGTCATGGTCTTTTCTAAGAAAGGTTAAGATCGTTGTCTTTTTCAACATGCAGCATTAAGCCCCTCCCACCTCCATGACTGGGTGCCTTTCCCCTTGCTGATTGACACCACCCTGGTTCCCATGGCCTTTTTGACAGAAGTAAGCAGTTCGCTATTCATAACTACTCACAATTTGTAACACCTCCGTCCTCCGCGCAAACATATGATTGACGCTTCCTTCGACGCAGACTGACAGATCAGCCTAGCAACCTCTCACAGCGCCCAGGCCGAGCAACTACCAGGAAACTCAGGTCGCTTGTGTGGATGATGCGATCGTCTGATCATCTCTGGTTACTGATTATCTGACAGTATTATGCAAACGGTTTCGTTGAAAGCACGTGCGCACACACACATGCACACACTCACTCACACACACACACGCACACTCTGAGAAGACGGCTGACCTGCGAACATGAGCTCGGACACGTCTGGTTTGACGTGCAGGCAGGTGAAGAGAGGGAAGGGGCACTGGGCCTCGTTCACCTTCTCCTGCATCTCACTCAGCTTGGTGTCCATCCTCTGGGAACACAGAAACACACGTAAATCCCACGCAAAACACACACACACACACACGTATGCCATCAGTTTTCTTGTTCTTGTTGAACAAGAGAAAGAGCAAGCAAATACGATAAGAGATAAGATGGAGGAAGTCTGGTGGGGAGGAAGAAAGATGATGGAAAAAAGATTCATCAACGTTTGTGGAGAGGAAAACAAGACAAGCAGAAAAACACAGAAACCACCAACAGGAAAAACAAGCACTCCAAACACGTTCCTGAAGAGCCACCTTCCTCCAGGTTTCGCGGTCCAACCCTAATCTACAACCCTCGATCGTGGGAGATTTGCTTGTTGATGAGACCAATCAGGCGGTGAGGGGCGACCAACAGGAGGGTAGCTCTCCAGGAGCAGGATGAGAGAGACCTGCCACAAAGGTTCCCTCAGATCTCCTTACCCCTGGGATGAGGGTGTCCCCAATCAGCATCCCGAAGATGTCGGTGAAGGTGACGGGCTGACCCCTGGCCTTCTTGGTCCACAGAGCCTGGATGTAGGTGGAGATGTGTTTGGGCATCAGCAGGCGGAGAGGGTTGCCGCTCACACGCTTCATCAGTTCCTGGTTGATCTCCTTTGGGCCCTTGGAGGGGAAGTCTGGGTGGGAGTATAGAGTGGACATGTACCTGTAGGAGGGAGGGAGGGAGGGAGGGAGAGAGGGAGGGGAACACAAGCATCTGTCAGAATACAGAGGAAGTGTTGATGTTGATCTTGGCTCAAGGCTTGAGAGAGAGAGCGGAGGAGAGAGTGGAGGAGAAAAAGAAGGGGGAGAGAGAGAGAGAGAGAGAGAGAGAGAGGGGAGTGTTCTGTGGATGAAACTGACCAGGTGGATCCCGAGAGCCCGGCCACGTACGTAGCACAGTCTAGAACCCCAGACTCGTATAAGGCCTTCATCACTCCTGAGAACCCCACCATGGCTCGGAACCCTCCCCCAGAACCCACGATGGCAATGACTGGAACCTGTACCACACACACACACACACACACACAAAACAACACTTGTGTCACAGGATGACATCGGACGCTTAGTCGCATCAGTCACACTGGGTGTGAAGATGCTATCAGTCAATCAGTAAACCCCCTTAAAGTCTTGTTGCGTCACTTTGGTTCTTTCCTGTTTTACTGCTCTGCTTTGTGCAAACGCGTAAACTGTCAACTGTGTTCTGGTTCAGTCTCTATCAAGGCAAGCAGCTTAGACAATATTCTGTCATATCTGTTGGTACAGCTCAGTTCATTGTTATGAGATGTTGGGGCCGGCGATGGTTTTTCAGCCTCAGGGGGGGGGGGGTACTGCTGGGGGCTGGGATCTCCACTGTTTATATTTGATTCAGGAAGACTTCCAAGCCTTGAAAGATGATGGGATTGGGCCAGCCCAGTCACCAGGGTGTGTAGCCAGGGGTCAGACACATCAGGCTCATGGAGGAATGCTAGCCTCAGCTTTTAGCTAGCGCTCTCTTTTTTTTCTGTTCCCCTATCTTCCTCTTCCACCATCCCCCCTCTTCCCCTCACCCATGTACTGCATATTCTCTTTATCTCTGTTTTAATACCCTCTTCCTCTTAAATTCTCTCTCCCCTTCTGGTGGTTCTCTGTCTTTATCTGTCGGATTTACTGTATTCAAGTATTCAAGTATTATTTTCATCTTCCCGGTAACAACCACGTATGTTAGAGCACTTTCAGTCTAAATCTAAATATTATCTTGCATGTTTCAGAACTAGCAGCCTAGTTTCTGGTCTTCTAGAAGAAGTGACGCGTTGCATAACACATGACTTGCATGCAGCCAGTGGGTTTTAGCAGTAGGCCTCAGTGGAAGCCTGGGCCCACGGTGCGGCTCTATCCCCACCTCCTGAGGGGAACTGGGGAGGAAGCGGGGCTTCTCCATGTCCAGTAGCTTCTTGATGCCCAGCATGGCCCTCTCTCTTCGGGTCTGCCTGTATAGTTTTTCCTTGTCGCACAGGGCCAGGCTGAACCGTAGGTCCAGGTTGGTGCTGCGGACAGGACCAGGAAGAAGTTAGGACTCTAGTAATGCAATATCAAGCAACAAGCAGGGCATTGTAAATGTGTGATATTTGATGAGGTATTATTAAAGCATTTCTGGATCTACTGAACCGGTGTTAAAACAACACTGTGTTACAGTGGGCTTTTTGCATTGTGAACGTTGGCACCAGTCAACATTAGCCACATTGACCAGTGCTGAGGTCAGCTATCCAGTTCAACTCCTACCATTTTAAATAGCTTGACTGTCACCATTCGCTTGTGCACCAGCCCACTGGATAAAGTCGTGAGCCAAAGAAGATTCCCCACAGAAAAGTGGAAACTTTACTAAACTAGTCGAATATGCAGCCAAGCATACGAGAATACGTACCAGACCTCCACAGATAGCTCCAGGTATACTTTGGTTGCCTGTCATAATAACAAACATCTGGTTATTGTACAGTACAGGAGATAACGATTATTCTGTCAGCACTCTGGGATACCACAGTCATGACATGGGGGTAGGGCTTAACGGGAGGGATGTGAGAAGGAAAGCAGTGAGGAGGAAAGAGAGAACGGGAAAAGGAAGGAGGGGTGAAAGGCTGGTATAGAGGAAGGGGGGGGTTGAAGAGGGAGGGACAGGAAAGAGATAGGGGAGGGGTACAGGGTTTACAGTAAAGAGATGAATGACAGAGAGCAGAAAGGGAGAGGGGGTGAGTGTTTTTGAGATGATAGACAGAAACAATATCACCGCATTAACCTCAGTGATTAGGAAGGTTAGTCGTAGCAACATCAGTCAACATGCGATAAGAGCCAAAGAGGTTCGTCTGTCATGTAGACTTGTTCTACAACAAGAGTTCCCGGAACACAGGCTGGAACTTACTTTGCCAATGAGTACATGCACTGTCTCAGTCTGGCCCACTGTGAGATTGGAAATTTCAAATGATGCCGTCCCCAGTGTTTCATCCATCACGTAATTTGCGTCCATTAGTGTTATCTAAATAGATGCAGCACATAAAATTCTGTTTTAAGAATAATGTTAAACTACATAAAACTCGAAGCAACAGATGAACTAACGCAGGGTTTTGCAATCTTGGCAGAAGAGTTCTACAGCTCACCTCCAGGACGTTCTCCTGGTTAGGGTCCAGTATGAAGTGGAACGTCTCGTTCCATTTGGGGTTGATGTTGTTGTCGATGTGCCGAGTCTTCTTCCGGCTTTCTGGGGTGGTGGGGATGAAGAGCTCCACGTACGGGTCAGGCGTGTCCACTGCAGGGTCACAAGAACACGCCATCGTCATACATACACGCCATTGTCATACGAACACGCCATCGTCATACGAACACTCCCCCGTCATGCAAAGCAAAGCTGTTGTGTGTTTGTGTGTGTGTGTGTGTGTGTGTGTGTGTGGTGCTGGTCGTCTCCGTGGCGAGGTGGGAGGAGCAGAAGGAGAGGTCATGTGACTCACGCAGGTCACCGAGGGCTCCCTTGGTGACATTTTCAGCTCGCAGCACCGTCACTTTCAACTTGTGTGAGAACTGCTGTTCCACCTGGAAGACGTGCAAAACAGCTGATAAAAAGACCCACTTCAAACTAACACAAGCCAAGTAATATTAACCTGTTGTGTAAAGACATGTTCACCTGTTTTCCTGTGTCTATACATTATGGTAACATGTGTTTTTAAAGTGGCACGAAAACCTTAGAAGACTAAACAATTAAGACTGTGTATCTCGGTCACTGTATATCAACCAAGCGCTCCACCAGCTGATTTCACTAAGTGGAGAAACGCGTTTGTGAAATCATCTGGTGGAGTGTTTGTTTGACCCAAAAACCTGCACTCCTCCTGGACTTAAGGTGTTACTTACGATGATGTACTGATAAGGATCGATGGCAGACATGGCTGTGGTGGAAGAGTGTGTGTCCCTCCTGCTTCTGTCTGGACGCCAGCCGTGAACTTGAACTCAGGATGAGGCGTGAGTTACACAGGGAAGCATCTAGAGCCTTGGAGGTGCACATGACATCACACACTTCAGAGGTGGAGTGTCCAGTAAAACTGGTTGTTCGGATAAAAATAATATGACATGAGTTTTACCACAGCAGTGCTAAAAGAGAGAGGGAGAGGGAGAGGGAGAGGGAGAGGGAGAGGGAGGGAGGGAGGGAGGGAGGGAGGGAGGGAGGGAGGGAGGGAGGGAGGGAGGGAGGGAGGGAGGGAGGGAGGGAGGGAGGGAGGGAGGGAGAGAGAGAGAGAGAGAGAGAGAGAGAGAGAGAGAGAGAGAGAGAGAGAGAGAGAGAGAGAGAGAGAGAGAGAGAGAGAGAGAGAGAGAGAGAGAGAGAGAGAGAGAGAGAGAGAGAGAGAGAGAGAGAGAGAGAGAGAGAGAGAGAGAGAGAGAGAGAGAGAGAGAGAGAGAGAGAGAGAGAGAGAGAGAGAGAGAGAGAGAGAGAGAGAGAGAGAGAGAGAGAGAGAGAGAGAGAGAGAGAGAGAGATGTGTTTCCATCTTGTGTGTGTGTATTCCTGTAAACAGCATTCCAAGGTCAGCGAGGCTTGAGGCTTTTCTCAGTTGGTTAACAAAGCGTAACATTTCTGTGAGCAGTTCAGGCACGTATCGCGAGCGTCCGCAGCGCTGGTCACGTAGTTTTGCACGGATGGTCCAAGTTCTAATGCCTACTGACCTACTGTGCGCGCGCATCACTGTGGGCATTACATTCCACGTAGGCCTACTGACATGATGACGTGAAAGGTGTCGTCTCACCTGTCCAACACTGTCATCAACACACTCCAACACTTCTCTACGACTTGACTGTATCCTTGTATTCATCTGCTTATTCTTGGACAGACATGGGGAAGTCGGGGTTTCTTTAATGAAATGTAGAAACCAACTTAGCCTTCATCACTGTGATCCCAGTTCGTTGCAATTGCGCACCAGACACTTCCAAAGCGATGTTAAGGGTTAAAACCATCAACAAAGTATAATGTTCAAAGTTATATTCATGTCATGCACTTATTTGCTGGCATGCAGGTAACAAACGCACCCCTTTAATACGCCCAAATAAGGGAATGTGGACAAATATGTTAACAGACTTTGCATATGTGGGTATATGATCTTTACCAAAATGGCTACAATCGATGGCAACAACAGGATCAACGAAATTATTGTCACACTTTTGTGTTAAATCACAAATATACTTCTGCCGCCATTGATAATATATGTTGTATTATAGATCAGTAGTATGATAGAAGTATGTGACCGACGTGTCAATACATTAAAACCAGCCTTTCTATCCGCTCTCATGTCAAATAATCATGTGAAAGCAAAGTGCACGGTCCAAATGATCCATTTAGAAACAGAAAATGTCATTGAAGCCAGGGGCGACATCGTCAAACATGGATGCTGTTTAGTAACTACATGTTTCTACGTACCTTGAGATGAGAAGTTGACTGTGATCATTAATCCTGGACTATGTGACATAGTTTGCAGTTCACCGTACACGGGGGAAGAGGTGGAGGAGGAGGTGGAGGAGGTGGAGAGGAGGTGGAGAGGAGGTGGAGAGGAGGTGGAGAGGAGGTGCTATACGAAAGATTCTGGAAAGGCGTTCACACCCCTCACTCTGAAAAGCAATTTCAAGAATATAGGAAGTACGTCTTTTGTTGCAAGATAAAACTAATCATGGGGATATCTGATCGTTAAACAGTGGTCATTTCTATTATAAGATGTTTTCAAAAACAAATAAAAATAAACACAGACAAAAAGAATGAGACGGTTTATGGTGAAACCTGGGTGGTTAGGACACTGGAATAAAGAGGGTACCCTGCACTGGAACAATTTCCAAGTGCGCCTGTCTTCCGTGTCCATTCTCTCTGTATGGGAACCTCAGGGCATCAGAGCCTGTGTTCCCCACACGGGGGCGCGCAAAGACAAGGTGGCTGGACTGTACATCAAATATGTCAAGTGTATTATCGCATCTGATTTCTGAATATAATGAAACAACACACACTAATACACACGGAAAGTATTCTGTTTTTTTTGTTGCGAGTTTAGATTGGGTATCTCTTCATCACAGTCCTGTCAAAGGTTTGCCATAAAACTATGATAAAGTGTACAGACAACATGATTTAGGATACTAAAGATATAGGCATGTAGATCATGTATATCTTAAGGTATGACAGCTAGACAAACTGTGTCAGTCTTATTTCAATATAATTGATTTAGGTTGAGTTTTTAATTGCAAGCCTACACATCGAAATGGTAAATTCCACTGAATCACAGATTTTTACACGCAGCATTGATTTTTCCACATTTTCTTTTTGTTGATAAATGACAGTGATTTAGTTGATGAGTAATGCTTGCCACTGGTCAATTCTTTGGCGAGCTGTTTTCATTCAAGACTCCAGCTCCTAGTTTTGTATGAAGGAGGGTGCAGGTCTACGTCATCCTCCCAGTATAAAGGGATGAGGTCCAGCCTTGGTTGATCCATTCAAAACCTCAGAGCCTGATTCCTCTGGAGAGGAACAACTGAAAACAGAAGGTACCAGAAGAGGAATGGGAATGAGCAGAAGATTCGCTGCAGTTTTCCTGTTGGCAGTGGGCATACTTATTTGCGAGGGGGGTAAGTACCTTAATGAGAAAAACGCGTTTATTACAGTCCAACATGTAATAATGGGGGAAATATTCTCAATCTAGAAATCTACATTATTTAAAATAAGAGAACATAATTCTTTATTCGTCCTGCAGTGTGGAAATTGCAGTTTATAATTTTCTTAAACTATTAATACTATTTTAATAACCAACACTTGTATCATCAATTACTTCATATAGCTGGTTTTGTTTTTGTTTTCTCACAAATGATTGTCGTTTTATATATATATATATATATTTTTTTTTATTACTGTTCATGTATGTTGGTTTATAATCTGACCAAATGTTTGCCAGGTAATCCTTGCTGCTCCCACCCATGTCAGAATCGTGCTGTCTGTACAGCTTTAGGAGCTGAAGACTATGAGTGTGACTGTACCCGGACCGGTTATTATGGACAAAACTGCACCACGCGTAAGTAAACGTCTTAAACATAACAAAAAATATATAAAATAATTTAAGACCCCCCAAAAATATGTACAATAATTTAAGACCAAACAAAGTCACAAAATAGATCGATGTGTTGAATCAGAAAGACGTTGATTGACACTACCGTTTTTAATTTGACAGCTGAATTCTTCACGTGGATAAAGATCTCCCTGAAACCGACCCCCAACACGGTGCACTACCTTCTGACCCATTTCAAAGGACTCTGGAACATTATCAACAATATTTCCTTCCTCAGAGATGCCATCATGAAATACGTGCTGACATGTAAGTCTAACTTTTACCCTTGTCACATGTGCTCTTCATAGTCTTACACGCTCGGAAATCGTTTAAATAGACGTTAAAAACGACGTTAAAAATGACGTGACATTCGTTTTTTTTTCCTCTCTCTCCCCAGCTCGATCTCATCTAATCGACAGCCCTCCCACCTACAACGCAGACTATCATTACAAAAGCTGGGAAGCTTATTCCAATCTCTCCTACTACACTCGCACCCTCCCTCCAGTACCCAAAGACTGTCCTACCCCAATGGGGGTTGTAGGTAAGCTTCCTCTTCCTTTCTCTAAGACCTGTTCAAGCAGATTCTTGAGCACTGAGCAGGAAAAGCTTGTTCTAGGAACGTAAATCTTACCATGACAGAAAGCCCCGGTGGATCAGGTAGATTTCCATTGGGAGGGGATATCACATCACAACCTATTAACTTATTCTTTGTTGTGATGTTAAGTACGGGAAAGGTTGCACTGCAAAACTAAGACGGGAAGTCACACAATGCTTGTCTCCAATGTTAATCACAAAGAGGATCATTAAACTAAACTAAGGAATTGAAACCGACCAAACAGAGTTTCTTTCAGATGATAGAGAAACACGTCTAAATGTACTCGTAATTCCAGTCCAGTGTAGACCACCTGAAACATTAGATTTTTGTTAACCAGCCTCTCTGTGGGTGTTCCAGGTAAGAAGGAGCTTCCAGATGCTACTCTTCTGGCTGAGAAGCTCCTTCAGAGGAGAGCGTTCATCCCAGACCCCCAAGGATCCAGCCTCATGTTCGCCTTCTTCGCCCAGCACTTCACCCATCAGTTCTTCAAGTCAGACATGAAGAAGGGGCCTGCCTTTACCAAAGCCCAGGGTCATGGGGTGAGCGTGGGTTCGGATGATTGGGTTTGGGATCATTGGCTTAGGAACCGGAGGGGGTTGGATTTAGGAAATATTTTATGTTGGCTAAAATGAGCCTATACTGCAGGTTAAATCATTTTTTATATCTGGAACTTTATGGAAAATAAGGGAAATTAATGTGTTTGTTTATTTGTTTTTTAGGTGGATCTTTCTCATATATACGGGGACACCCTGGAGAGACAACACAGACTCAGACTCATGAAGGACGGCAAGATGAGATATCAGGTATGGAACTCACCTGTACACCTGCTGACACACCTGAACACCTCCTGATCTGGAGGTCTCTCAGCTGACAGACCATCACCTCATCATCTCTCAGTGCACAGATCATCATCTTGTGCTTGCCCTCGACAGGTACTGGACGGAGAGGTGTACCCCCCTCTGGTGAGCGAGGTCGGTGTGGAGATGCACTACCCTCCTCACATCGCCCAATCAGATCGCTTCGCTGTGGGACACGAGGCTTTCGGATTGGTCCCGGGACTTATGATGTACGCCACCATCTGGCTGCGTGAACACAATCGTGTGTGTGACATCTTGAAGGAGATTCATCCAGACTGGGATGATGATAGGCTCTTCCAGACCACTCGCCTCATTCTGATTGGTGGGTTACTTAATTGATTTATAATATAGGAAAGTGTACTGTGTTTTTGTGGCAGGTTCAAATCGGGTTGCTGTCTAGACGTATTGTTTTATTCTATATCAAAGTCAGGCTGACAGTTAAACAAGTATATTCTTTCCTGAAGATATTTCCTTCCTGTTACCACACTTTACTTAAACATTAACTTGACCAATGAGATCCTTTATGACCTTCTGTTATTTTAGAAAGGGGAAGCTCTTTCTGCTGCCGTAACATTGTTGGATAAGATCCAATTTTTACTTTGCCAACCGCAAATATATGTAGTAGGAGCAGAACAAAAACTGTAACTTGACCCTTATCCTTCACTGTAGGTGAGACCATCAAAATCGTCATTGAGGACTACGTCCAGCACCTTAGCGGTTACCACTTCAAACTCAAGTTCGACCCAGAGCTTCTCTTCAAGCAGCAGTTCCAGTACCAGAACCGCATTTCTTCCGAGTTCAACACCTTGTATCACTGGCACCCTTTGATGCCAGATAACTTTGTTATTGAAGATCAGGTGTACAACTACAAGCAGTTTGTCTTCAACACCACTGTGGTGACAGAGCACGGGATAAATCACCTGGTGGAATCTTTCACCAAGCAGGTGTCTGGACGGGTAAGAATCACCTGCTTAAAGGTGTTACTTACATTGTAGGAAAGTCATCTGGGTAGTATTTTCTAAATCAAGACTTTTCAACCCCCACCCAGAAGTCATTCTCAATATACTACTTACAGATACTACTATAGTTATAGTTACTACTTTTCATTTGGTACACTTAAAAATACAAGTATTATTGTAGTGATTTTATTCATGTTTTTAAACGTATATTTGTATGGCTTTATTTGGCCATACAAGGCAGTAAGGCAGTAAGAGATAGAAAGGAAATACATGGGAGAGAGAGAGGGGAAGACATGTAGACAGTCCAAGCCTAAATCTAACCCTGGTCCCTGCATGAGCCCGATATACAGTGAAATAAATCCTTAGTCTGTATCACTCTGGAGACGGAAGTGTTGTTCTTTTAGACTGACCAATAGTGACCTCTGACCTCTCTGTTCTCCTTGCCCAGGTCGCCGGAGGTCGGAACGTTCCGGGGCCCATCATGTACGTGGCCATTAAGTCCATCGAGAACAGCAGGAAGATGCGTTATCAATCACTAAACGCCTACAGGACGCGTTTCTCCATGAAACCATACAGCTCCTTTGAAGACATTACAGGTGAGACAAAGACACAGGTGGTTGTCATGGCATTAGGAACATCCCTGTGCTTTTGGTGAACCTCGATATAAAGTGACAATTATAGTGAGTGATTATAGTGCTGAGGCATATACAGGGTTGCCATTTCAGCAATTCAGAAATGTAATCGCTAGAATTAATTTCACATTTAAAAAAAAAAGTTTCCTCAGACTAAGAGTTTTACCCCTCCTGAGAAAATGAAACTTGAAAGCAACAGATGTGCTGTAAAATACCAGATAGTATAAGCAGTTTGTAGAGGAAGAGTTCTGGATGTAAACACTGAGAGAAACCACCAGGAGTTCAGCTGCTCTGGTTTGCCTCAGCAACAGCAAAGTGAATTCCTGAAGATGAGAAGCATGATAACATACATGTACATTTACATGTGGTATCATTGAACGTGAAAGTTGTGTTTTTATGACACAGTTGTCATAAATTACCTCATCGCTAATAGTGTAGATTCATATGGATATAAGGCAACAAGAGATGCAGAGAGACGTCAGAATCCGTTAACTGTCCTAAACTTTCATCTGGTCATGTTCCTCAGGAGAGAAAGAGATGGCTGCAGTGCTGGAGGAGATGTATGGGCATGTGGATGCTGTGGAGCTTTACCCAGGTCTGCTGGTGGAGAAGCCCAGAACCAATGCCATCTTTGGGGAGACGATGGTTGAGATGGGAGCCCCTTATTCTCTGAAAGGCCTAATGGGAAACCCCATCTGCTCTCCGGAGTACTGGAAGCCCAGCACCTTTGGTGGCAGCGTGGGGTTTGATATCGTTAACACTGCTTCTCTGCAGAGGCTAGTGTGCAATAACGTCAAGGGCCCGTGCCCTGTGGCGTCCTTTCAAGTGCCTGATGTAAAAGAAACAGGGTCCTTCACCATCAACTCAAGCACAGCGCAGGCGAGCGGGAGGGAAGTGAACCCAACTGTGATTCTGAAAGAAAGGTCAACTGAATTGTAAAAATATGAGATTTGTTGTTGTTAAAATAATGTATTTATTTACATATTTATTGTATTTATATAAATTTGGATTTGTTGCAATATTTTTTATACTGATATTTTGTAAACATTTTGTAAATGTATATAGATTATTGTATTGTCTTTGTTGTGTTTTTAAATGTGTATTTATTGTACCATGGAACTTGACCTCAGAAATAGCACTGTTTTGTTTTCTATTTATTTTTGTTTCCATTGGAAAAATCTCTAACATGAATACTTGAATTATCCAACAATTTCTAGTTTACAATCTAACCGTTACATTCCACCATACTACATTACACCTGCCTTTGAAAAGCTAACATAGGCTTTGTATTCAATTTAAGTTGATTCTGTACTGATTGACAAAATTTGTTTTGCACAGAAATGTCCCCTTAAGTGTCTTAAGGTGTTTTGTCATAAATTGTACTGACTGTGAGCAATAAAACTGTTACTTATTTACATTTACATTACATTTATTCATTTAGCAGACGCTTTTATCCAAAGCGATTTACAAGAGAGAGCTTTTACAAAGAGCATCATGATTCACGATCTAAAAAACCGACTGAACCGACTTACATGGTGAGTAGGTTTTCCTTTAAGGTTGCCCCCCCCCTCCACACACACACACACACACGCAAATGCACGCTGGCACACAAACACAAAACAACACGAACTCAGAACTCATCTCAGAACTTCATGGGTATTTCTCTCGCGCACACACACTCCTCTCTCTCGCACACACCTTGCATTGCGTCTTCAGTGCAGTTGAAGCAGTTTATTGTTTTGGGGAAGATATCAGAACAAAATTGTGAGTAGTGACTATGACTTAATACTTGGTGTATTACTTGAACTGTGCACATACCTTTTTTGATGTTCATACCTTTTTATAAACCAGGAAACTACTTTTAAAGAAAGATATGTTAGTACTTTCTAAATAACATTCTAAAAAATAGAAAAAAATAGGACATTTTCATGTGAAACTTTTGTCTGAATCCAAAACAGACATTATGATTATGGTGAATTTTCTTTAAAATCCTCCAAAATCCAAACATGGCTAAGTCTTATTACTAATCTTTATATGACTGAACGTTGAACAGAGACAAGCGTGCACCTAGATTAATTGAGTCACGTGCATCGCTTCTCTATTCAATCAGCCTTCTGTCCTGCATTTTCACGCTCCTCACCACGCTCACATCAAAGAGCATGCGTAGGATTGCCTGTCCCACGTACTTTCACTTGGCCCGTTACAGTAGGAAAATGACCTGATTGTGCGTGCAAATTATTAGTGCCCCCGCCCCTTTCCCCGCGGTAGGGAGGGGGACAGAACTGTTACCCCGCTGCCGAGCAACAGTTGGCGTGTCCAGGTTCCCGTCTATGAGAAGAGCGGGTGAACAAATCGCTCTTTGTGTGTGTGTAACAAGCGTGTTGAGTCCGTGGGCCCCGATGTGGGAGGGGTTCTCTCGGTCCCCGGGGGTGTTTTCCCTCCGTGCTCCAGCCGCGAGCGCCCGCCAGTTACGTGCTGGCACTCAGGCGCTGGAGCACGGAAGAGGGGGCCACCGGAAGCGGCTGCTCTCTGGCTGGCTGAAGTGAGAGGGCCTGGCAGGCTGATCATGGGGGTGATGATGACACTGGTGAAGTTCACCATAGACATGTCTAAGAAGTTCACTTACCTTTCACAGAACACACAGAGCTTATCTGGTGTATCACTTGACTTGACTGATACAAGTTGGGTTGTACCACCCAAATGTCATGCACTACATTTATCATGTCTCTGTGAATTTAAGCTTTAACATGGTTGCTTCACTTTTTGTTGGTTTGCTGTCTTGTGATTAATGCTGTGTTGAATGCAGTGATGAATATCTCAGTTGTCAGACCATTTTCTCTTCGTTGATAATGACTACTGGATGGGTTTTGAACTTTGTAATTTTGAAAACAGCACCCAGATGACACCCTCTGAAAACGTTTCTACAATATTCCTGCTGTAGTTAGACAAGGTGACAGCTTGTACTGACGGTACCTGCCTCAGGCCAAACTATGAGCTCACACTCTCTGTCAAGTCAGTTTCCCTCCAACCCATGTGATGTGTCCCTCAAACTGAGCAATTAGACCTTGCTGTACCGGTGACTACTTTGAGTTCTTCACAGGTCGCTAGGCAACCACAAAACAAAAAATCTTCATGTTGTTACCACATATCATATACCTGTATATCATATATGTGGTCACGTTGGTGGTACAGTGTTTTTCTATGACAGGGATGCAGGGTTGACAATGTTGTTACGTGTCACATACGCAGTTGGGGGGGGGGGGGGGGGGGGGGAGGGGAGTGATGGGAGACTGAGGGGGACTGACATGATGGTCTGGTTAACTTTAGTTGTAATTTTTTGGCCTCACTGTTATGGGAACTAATGTTCCACATGGCCTTTTGGCTTTATTGGACGGAGGCAGTGAGGGATTATTGACCCTCTTCTATCTTTTATGTATAGTGATCTTTATCTGACCTTATCTTCCTCTTATACTTCAGATTGTTAATTTTAAATATGGTCAGTTTATTGTACTTTCCTACTTCCTCTATTTAAGTCTATTGTCTATTGTCCATCCTGCCACACTAAATTCCGTGTTAGTGCAAACTTACATGGCAAATGAACCGATGCTGATTCTGATATAAAATAGAACTTCTTCACCCGAGGAAGCGCTTCCCCTAAGCCCTTTCCTGTGTGTGTGTGTGTGTGTGTGTGTGTACCCATCAACACCCTCCATCTCTGACCCTGCTATGTTTAGCAGCTGATTTTACCGCTCGTTGCCCTTCTCCGAGCAAGAATGTCTTCCTTCAGATCCTCTGTTTACACTCCCGGCCTCTTCTCCTCTCCTCTGGACTCCTCGTGTCTTTGGTCTAACGTGACGGTCATCCGGGTCTTTCCGGAGCCTTATGAGGCATGCCGTTAGACCACTCGTGTTACGTTGAGATGAGATGAGCCGTTTTTGGCACATGAGGCCTCTCTCTAAGTTTGTGGATACACAAACACCTACTGTAAAAACACACATTTCCCACTCGTATTGGGGTGGATGGTTCGAGTAGACGTACATAAAGGTTGTCGGGTTTGGCGTTTTAAATCTGTTTGCATATCCGTGAAATAACTTCTTGGCTGTTAAAGTGTGAGTCTTTGATTCTCACCTGCAATGAACGTATAATTGGCAACTCTTAATGGTTGTAAAGGAAGTTTCTAGTACAGGATTTGCTAGAAAGGAATACAAATGTCATGTTGACTGACTAAGGAACCAATTAATTTAGGAATCGCAAGAGTTTCTATCTCAGACCAATCCTGATTCCTGATTCCTGTTCTTGAATATCCTTGTGTTTTGTGTGTCTGGTAAAATAGGAAGGGCAATTCCAACCGTGACGACGCAATGCGATACCATTTTCATTCAGATTAGTCATTTGCTCTTCAAGTTACTGCTGAGAACTGTTGTTGCACCGGTTTTAATACACAGTACCTGGCAACATGACAAACTTGCACTTTCACCCACTCTGGTTGTCAGATCCACATTGGCAATCACAAGCAAAGATTTCCTTTGTACTGAAATCATCGATGCATACAGTGAGTTACTACGTGCATATCAAGGTGGGGAATTCCTATTCAGTAACACAATGTCTTAAACATCAGGCATCAGATAACAATAACCAATATTACTTATGTCTACACAGTAATATTTAGACCATTAACAAACTTCCAGCGTATTAATGACAAAACAATGTAAGAATAGTCACAACTGATTTCGAAAGATAAGACGACAAATGCCTTAATTTTTTTACTTTCAGTAGTTGTAATAGTCTTTTAGCATCAGTCATACGACTGATGAGATTTAAGTCTTTGCCATGCAGATCCTAATAGGAATCGATGTTTGGCTTTGCTGCTGTGCTGGCTCTGGAAGACTGGCTCAAGTTTCCCACGCAGTTGACCGAAGCTTAATCAGCGTCTGTTTTCAGCACGTAATAACAATTACTGTGAATTGATTAATCTCCCTGGGATAGTGTATTTGCACATGTTTGAATGAGAGAAAGAGAGAGCATTTGAGAGAGAGTGTGTGAGAGAAATAGAAAGAGTGAGTCAGAGAGAGAGAGAGAAAGAGTGTGTGTGTGTGTGTGTGTGTGAGAGACCCAGGGTGGTGGAGGGGAGTGGGGGTGATTGCGGAGGAGGAGTGGGGGGGGGGGGGGGGGGGGGGGTACTGTTCCCAAAACACACCTCATGCTGGCTGTATCTGTTATCGGAAGGCACGACATGAGCCAGACCTCGTTTGGCAGGTGGCTTCAGGGCAGGCGATGGGGGTTGGCTCAGGTTATGTAGCCAGCGAGCTGTTTATGATTTGATTTTGGGTTGGTTTGGTGCTCGGTGAGTTAGCTTCTCGCTAATGGTCCAGCTCTAGGACTGACCTGGCCCTGATACCTTCCTGTTGACACTTGGTCACGTACGGTCTGAATGCTGGGCCACCTGTTCCGGTTCACAGCTGAAATGTCCCTCTGAAGCCAAGTCGTGGTGGAAACCAAACCTAGATTATGGAGACCATAACCTTTGCGTCATCTTCTTGACCATCTGACGCCATCCTGCAGTTCGATGTGTACTTAATAAGATGGGAATGGGGAATGTTTGCGTCAGATATAAATATGTTCAAGTTGAGGGGGTTGTGTTGGGGTCTTTGGAGAGCATGTTTGGTGGATGTCAGATGTGTTCAAGTGTGAGTTCTTGTGGACGATTATTATACAATGTAGTACACGCAAAGAAAGTTTCTTTGCACATTTATAATGTGCTGGCTGTTGGTTTTAAAGTGTCAAAGCAGAAAATGTGTTTTTCCATTTAACAGAGAGCAACACTATTTCACAAGTCCAATCTTTGGTGTGGTAGATCAATTAACTAAATTAAAAGTGCAAAAATTACTCAAAAAATACAATAAATATATACCGGTAATGCAAATTGTATCTAATGCTAACCCCTTCTCAATCAGAGAAAATGATCTGAGAGTGGATAAGTGGATAACTCTTGCGTCGAGGTGAACGCCAAAATACTTTGGGTCAAAGTAAGACTTCCAAAGATGGCCGAATATCAGTTCTTAAAGATGATTCCGCCGATATGTCAGCATTTATCTCTGAATGAATGAGTCACGGCTGGACGAAAGATGAAATGAAGCATGTAAACATGCTTTAGTAAACAAAGGATGTAGTGAAAGAGTGGGGTGAGATGCGTGGGTAGGGGATGATGTCATGGCAGGGGCGAGGGCATGCTGTCTTGCCCCTCTGACACAGGTATTTACGTCCTTGTTGTCATCTCAACCTCATTGACAAATGAAAAAAAAACTACTGAACTAAAAGTCCCCGTAAACAGCGATTGCATCGTCTTATGTCAAGTCTTCAAGGTTACTAGTAAAAGAGAATGGTTTTCGCATGGGAGAATGGCTTCAGGTACTAGAATGGCTTCAGGTACTAGAACACTGTAGTTTCAGGTGGGAGGGTGGCTTCAGTCATCGATACTCCTCTTCGGTTTCTGTCACTCGTGGGTATTTCTGAGAGTTCACATGACAAAGCATGAATTAATGAATGAAATGAAAACAGTGACACACGCATGACTCTGTCAGGTGGCCTTTTGCAGACATTCTCCTGAGAACGGCATGGCAGTTTGAAGCCCTTTTGGAGGGTTGAACCACAGATTGGACGCCTGAAGATCGGAGGATCTTGGCCGGGAGAGGCGGGGGGGGGGGGGGGTTGAAGTCTTGGCTTTGCCTCTGGCGCCCCCCAGTGGTCTAAGAAAAGACGTAAGGGAAAATCCTGTCCTGGTTTCTTTTTTCATGCGAGTCAATGAAACAATAACATTACAGTGGAATGAGTAACAGCTCTGAATATCAACTTGTGATGTCGTTATGATAACAAGATAGTAAAAGGAGGGGGGAGCTGCCACGTCAGTTTTCCCTCCCACTCTTACGCACGCAAGTCCACCGGACGTAACGCTGTTGTGTAATGCACACACACACACACACACACACACTCACACACACACATGCCGGATCAAGGAAATAAGGGAGGTTGTTAAACAGCAAACCACTAATAGGAGATTCTCCTATAATGAAATATGTGTGACTTTCTCCTATTTCCCAACCGCATGTGTGTCATGTTGAGGAGGAAAAATACTGACCTTCCTCTTGCCTGATCTGTGCATCTAGGGACTTAGAGTTGTAACAAAATACCCCTGGAAGGTTTTGAATCTGTTTTATGTGTGTGAGAGTAGCTCGTTGTAGAAAAGGTCACAGAGGTGGTCATCTGGACACTGTTTTCCCAATCAAGACGGTCTCTAAACCCATCCGGATGTCATTCTCAATCAGAGCAAATTGTATGGTTCTCTGATTGAGAATGACTTCTGGATGGGTTTAATTACGTCTTCATTTTGAAAACAGTCTCCAGATGACTGCTTCTGAAACCTTTTGTACAATGGAACACCCCTGGACAAATTAGGGTCTACATTGACTACAGAGTAGATCTGCATTTTCAACTTTTCCTCCCCATCTATTGTTGACCTTTGGAAAACACTGTGACTGCTGTCCGAGTCATATGAACCGTTATAATGGTCACAGAGTGTAGAATGTTCTTTGGCATGTGGCTATGTTCTATGGCATGTGCACAGACTATGACACGCAGGCAGACACGAACATGATCATTACCCTACAACCAAGCACACGCAAACACACACACACATATTCTAACACGCAAAGGAAGACTCGGAGGGCTGATTTGCATTAGAATAAAGCAATCTTTACAAAAGCAGTGTGCGTGCAATCACACACACACACGTACAACACACACAGACGCGCACACACACACATACAACACACACAGACACCATGTACATTTACGATAAATGGCAATCCATTGGATGCAGATGTCAGTGAGCTCACTAAATCAGTCGAATCGTTGACAAAAGGCAGACGTGCTTTATGGTCAGACCTACGACTTTCAAAGTCAAACTTTCCTTTCAAAAACCTTCCCTTCCCGCACCCATTCAGACATTACAGTGTGGTTCCCCCTCAAGGGGGTCGGGGTGGTGGTGGTGGGGGCGGGGGGGGGGGGGTGGCGTGGACCTCCCTGAAATGGGGATTTTACATCCCTCCTTCTCCTGCAGGACCCACAGTGAGATGCTGCCTGGTTCTGGCGCTGCTTGGCTGCCACGCTGCGTTCAAAAGTTCAGACGCTCTTTTTTGTCTTCTAGCGGAGGCATTTCTTTTTCCCGCTCTCCCCTTGATTGATTTGTTGATGAGTGTGTGAAGCCACCGCCGCCCTTCTGCTCACCTTTGTGGTCGCTGCCACTCAGCAGGCAGAGCACAGCAGCGCGCCCCTGGGGGGAGGGGGCGGGGGGGGGGGTGGAGTGCAATTGACAGCAGGTAATGAATTAGCCCTAACCACCATACCAAGCAGCCTGAAGGAACGACCTCGCTGCGATGCGGCGGTCTCTCTCTCTCTCCACCTCTCGCACGCTCTTCCTGTTTGCGTGGGAATGAAGCTGTCTCTGGAACTGTCTGTGACAGGGGTGTCAAATCCTGGGTCTCAGAGGGCCACTCTCCTGAAGGTTCTAGATGTTTCTCTGCTCTAGCACACCTGATTCAAATGAATGTTCATTACGAGGCTTCCACAGAGCTTGATGACAATCCATTCGTTAGAATCAGGTGTGCTTGAGCTAGGAAACACCTCAAACTTTCAGGACAGTGACCCTCGAGGACCCGGATACGACACCCTGTGGTCTAAAAGATACGTTCTCAAGTGCGTTTCAAATGTTGCGAAGCAGTTAAGGTTCTGTAAGTGGGTGTTGGATCAAGTTCCGAGACAGGGTTATTAGGGGCCTGGAAAACATTGCATAAGGATGGTAATGCTTCTGTGTCTCAAACATGGAAGAACCCCATACGTGTTATTCAGAGTCTAAAGCGGGTGAGAAGTTCACGCCTGAGAAAACGTTGACCCCATCAAGCAGGAAACTGCAACTGAATTGTCAAAACTGCAGAAATATGTGACCCCCCCCCCCTTTCTCTCACTCCACCCCCCGACAAAAGCTCCTAGCAAACCTTCCAGACCGTTGGCGTAGGAACCGGTGGGGGGGGGGGGTTATGAACCTTTATGTTAAAGGCGTGACAGAGAAAATATTTGGTTTTGTCAGCAGATATGTCCCCCCCGCAATGTCAAAATAAATCCTCCCCCCCTGCTCCAGACAGACAATATCATCCAGCAATAACAACGCAAGGAGTCACGCAACACAGCATTCTTCCCTTCCCGCTACACACTCATACTCAGACGAGACGGAAAAGTACAGCTTCATGACACAGCCGTGTTCACGGTCCCCCCTGACCTCACCCTGCTCCCATATCCATGCAACACACTTCCAGCACAGTATTTCTACACAGAAGAGGTTGGAACCAGTACAAAGGTACGGCTGACTACGGATTCTAAAACCCATTGTAGCCCAATGCTTTACAAAAGATCATTGGCCACTGATCATAACAACGAGATAGCCCCAAGTATTGCGTTTATCAGATTAAGAAACATACATTGTGGGAAACCAAGCAAGTGCCAAACGGAAGAGCCACAAGAGGATTCAGTTAAACAAGTTACAAATAACATAGCATGAATTTCAAATGTGCAATAGTGTACCTGTAAGAAAGCAAGTAATAATCATCAACCTCACAGCGAGTACAAGAATTTCAAATCGGCTACAACTGGGCAACAAGTCACAAAGGGAAATCCCACCTGAGCGCTCACACCGGTACTGACGTCACTCTACGGAGAGTCCGGGGTTGTGGGGGAGGGAGGAGGGGGATCGGGGGGCGATTAGACCAGACTAATCCCTCCACAGTACTCATACATATCTGTGGCATGGTTCAACCAAGTGGGTTTACAAAAGCCCCTTTACTGTGATCCTTCAAAGTGACACAAACACCGGAATGACTGAGTAGCTGATTGGCCAGATTGTTCAACTAACCAATAGACGAACAAGCTGGTAAAGGAAAAATCCATCAGATCACGTGCTGGCGCTTCAGGGTAAATCTGAAAGGTGATTTCCACAGCTCTTAGTCTCCGGCTTCTACATGTAGTACACGTCATGCTAACGCAACGTACATGGAGCGTACCTTGGTACACTTGTACACGAATGCTCCTTTTCTGTAAGAACCACATTCCATTCCATATATGTACTTTGTCGATGACCCTTGCATTCCATTTCACTGCCATGTTCTGCTCTTTGCTGCTTCTGCAAACGCAGAGAGGCTTCTGCATGATTTCACAGGTGATAGAAAAGTGAGAACAGAAATGTGGATGTTCCAGTTGAGATCTTTGTTCGGTGTGCATGCATCTGCAGATAAGATTACAGTGCATTTCACGATGACATGCTGATTGAATTGCCAAAAAGGTGACTGGTGACATATAGCCAAATCACTGATTGTTTTAATTTTTTTATTTTATATATCATAGAACGCTGCGTGCATCAGCAAACATAGGATTCACGTCAAACCACACGGTCTGGGGACAGAAAACAAGAAGTGAACATTTCAACAGTGTGTTTCTGTTTCCTGTAGATGATTCTCTCCGTTCTGATTGGGCCTACTTAACCTTTCTGTTCTATCCCGGGGACAGAATGACCTATTTTTCATGCAATACCACACCCACACCCAGAATGAAACAATCAGATTGTATGTGCTTGATTTAACTAAAATATCTAAAACTAAATATACATTTTTTCATTAATTCATTAATTCATGAATGAAGAAAATGAATGAATATTTCTGATTAATGTACAGCATTGTCTGCGCAATGCAGTGCCAATTAGTTTGCTTTATTTAAGGGTTGAAAGTGAAGTCTTTTGACCCATAGGACAGGGAGACTTGGAGAATGTCAAGAGAGCACAATAAATGCTTGCACAGCTACACCCCAAAAACCAAAAAACAATGATTTATGTATTTTCATATGCCTCATGGCCATATCTCTAACTCGTGTCTTTACCTCTTACCTCTCCTTCCATAGCCGTCATCAGACATGATGACATACATGAGTCACACTAAAACTACAACGCTCACATGCATCAATCATCTCGGACACAGTTGTGGTTTTCACCGTAGAAAACCCCCCATCTTAATGATCTATTCAACTCTTACCAAACACCACCACCACCCTACAAACGAACGATTAGCAATCACAACAGCCATGCCGATAACAATGCAATATTCAGGTAGATTATAACCTGACCTAGTCTAGAGACACACCTTTTCCTGTGGAAATAGGTGTCAACCTACCAGCTATTTTAGCGCACAGTAGTTATGCAGACTATTAGAAGAATGTAGAATTGATGAGTGTGGGGTGTTGGTAATTGTCAGAACTGTGTAATCCATTTTACTCCGAAAACATTTGAGTTCCCACACTCCTTATTGTACTGAGCTAACAATAGCTCAGTTAAAAGAATATGCGACAGAATTTGCATGTAATGAGTTTGTAGAAGGAATGCGTCTACTGTCTAAGTCACCATTCAACGTGTAAACAATTTAAGAGTGGATGCAGGGCCCTCGCTAATTGTTATAATCCCATTTAAATCCGTTGATCTATTTGTTTGATTCTTTTGTCAGTTGTCTATATTAACTGATTTAAAGTTTGGACAAATATGATTGGAAAACAGAAGTTAAGATCAACAACCCAGTAAAGATGCATACTGTCCCTCCTACATGTCATTGATTCACTGTAAGGCCTCTGATTGGTGTTTTTCGATCAAGGTTGTTCCTTTAAAAGCAGTCAGATAATGTTTAGGAAAAGGTTGATGTCCAAAGCTTACTGATGACTCAACAGGTGAAGTCACCTTGTCCACCCCAAGACTTTATCCCAAGGATTCTTACATAAAAGGCAGACGCTCACAGGAGAGGCACAGTGTGACAGCGTCAGGGAAGACGTCACCGGCCGCAGTGATAGACAGTGACACATGGGTGTCATCATCATTATTTACAGTGCTTTTCTCATAACATTTGTTCGTGTCTCGACGTCTGTGTCAGTGAGTTTAATGAGACCATGGACAATAAGGTCGGCTCAGCGTCTTGATTTGGTTTAATTGTGCAGGTCGGAGTGTACACTTCTTTAAATAGTCCGGCTCTGAAAGAGAATTATGAGCTAATATGAGAGAGCGTGGGCTAAATTAAGTCGAGTCAGAGGCTCTATTGAGGTAATCTACTCTCAATGAGGAACAGACCTTTGACCCTGGCAGTCTAACATGCTACTCTGCCTCTGTAGCCAAGCCTGGTAAGCCGATAAGCCTTTACTCTGAACTTGCAGTGAACACCTCTGAATCAGAACATGAACCGTCCTCGAGACATAAGCTGTGTCCGAAGGTTGGTATCGCCATTGAAACCGGGTGGGAGAAAATATATAATAATACATTTAATAAAATAAAATGCCTACATCTCTGAGTAAGAGATGAGACAGAGAAGATATCGAGTTTTGTTAACGAATCTGTCTCCGGCAAGTCAACCATCATCCCTTGGATGTGGCACTGCTGTGATTCAGCAGCTTTCCGAGTCTCACCTGCGCCAATGCGGTTCCTGCATGACCTTAATAGGGAAGCTTTTAACGTGTGACAACCTGACCGAGGTTAAAACTTTCACACATCTCACGCTCTGTGTGATAAATGCTCAGATGAGACCTTTGAGAGTGGGCCAGTGAAACCATACAACCATATGCATAAACAGATCGAATCAAATCAAATCGAATCAAATCAAAATGTATTTGCATAGCCCTTTTTACAAGGCATGTCACAAAGGACTTCACTTATGCCCATAGAACTGCCCCTCAACCAACCTAAACCCCCAAGGAAGGCAAGGAAAAACTCCCAGAAAAACTCACTAGGGAGAAAAAGAAATAGATTAAAGCACTTTGCCTCCAATGACCTTGATTTCCAAAGCAGAATACTTTTATCAGTAAATTTCTTGAAAATGAAAGGAGATTAATAAATCAATATTTGAGTTATGAAGATAGGTAGGTTAAAGCTTTTCACTACAGATCAAAAGGTTGCAGATTCAAATTCATCCTGAACTGTAGGTCGGTGTAAATAAATACATCATCATTGTTAGTGTGTTACATCATTCAGAGATATTAAATTAGAAAATCCCTTTGGGTTAGGATGATTCTCATATACTCTCTGGCTTGTCATTTGATTTCCTGTCAGTCTTTACATCCAGTCTCTTTGTATCTATAACGTCACCTCTCTCTCTGGGTCTCTAATTCCTGCATTGAAATCCTCTTAGGACCTGGAGCTATATCTGTAAGATCCCACCATGATGTCCATTGCACTTTCTCTGAAATCTCCCTTGGGCCCTGCCGATTGGCTGCCACAGCCACACACACACACACACACACACACACGAAAAACATCCACACACACACACACACACAAATACAAGCACAGTCCGCATTAGATATCTCCAGAGCAGTGATTGACCACAGTCCACAGACAGTCAGCAGCTGACCAGAACAGAGACTTGTGTTCATTGTGCCCACAGGATCACAGGTAAGGGGAGAGATGGGGATATACTGGCTTTCAATCTTTGATCTTTCTATCTCGACGTTGAATGAAACATGGCTTAATGTTAACGCTGTTACACCGTTTGGTAGTGTCAGTAACATGCTGCTGCTGTTTCAGAGGTTATGAGAGATTATTTGGAACCATTCTGTGTTTTTTGTGTTTTGTGGGCTGTTGAGCATGACAGATTAGCTTGGAATCCGTGCATAGCCGTCTGTTTAAAACACATTTGTTTGTACTCTTAAAAAGTTTGTTTTCTACTCAACAAATACTATGAACACATAACTTCATTTTGATGTCCCCTAAGGACGTGTCACGTTTAAAAAAAAACATCATAACATGCTGTACAAACACAGACATCTGTGCAATCTCTTCTTAATTTCCTGCTTCACAGATTGCATTGTTGTATTTATGTTTAAAAAGAAATATTGTTGCTATGTATTCATGTTGAAACTTTTGCGCTTCTAAAGAGAACAGGTTTAATTTTCACTTTCAGAATTTAAGGCCTCTTTAAGCTACAAAGTTACATCACAAAAAACTGTCTTTTAAAGAATTTTCCAACTGAATGGTGATTGGAGGACTGTCTCGCTCTACAGTTTGAACAGGGAGACATTAAACTGTCTTAGCCCTCGCCTCTCTAAACTGTGTTAACCTTTAGCAGATGTTTTGACACCACCTTTCCACAACCCCGTCCTAAACACCTGAACTCAGGTGAGCTCAGGGAGAGAACCCTGTTCTGAGGCAAGAGGTGGAACAGGGTAGAGTCCAGATTGCATGCAGTGGCAGAGGCAGTTGGAGTTCAGATCGAAACACTGCAGATTAGCCCATTTAATCCAATAACGTATTGACTTTGTCTGGGCCAAATCAACTACCCATTGCCAGAAGCAGGTATTACATCACACGAATCACAGAGCACCAGAATGTCCCTGACTTTTAACCCAGCGCTCACTCAGGTTGTTAGCTACCTTGAGACTTTGGGAGATTTCAGCACCAATATGTTTCCTTTTTTGATTCTGCCAACACACAAATCTTGGCATAATCTTCTTAGACCACATCAGTAACCTTGGTCCGTGGATGATCCAGATCTGTGGAACAGCAGTAATCCCTGTATGACCTCAGTATTTTATTTCAGAACCCATGGTGGCCGGAGGCATGGTGGAATTTTAAGAGTTTGATGCTGTACCTACCTACACACACACCATACACACACACATACACACACCATACACACCATGTACACACACCACAGTTGATTCTTAGGAAATCTATGAGTCAATTTCATTTGAATCTTTTTATTTGCTCCTAAAACAGGTCACCCGTAAACATGTCTGACAAGCCAGTAGAAGAGCTGGAAGCCTCAGTCACACACACAGGTGAGATAGAATGTCCTTTCCAGGAAGCGTGATGGGATTTTGAGCTATGTGCTGTCTTGTGTTTCAACTGAAATTCCACACCTGAGTGATTCATTAGTGCAGCCTGTGAAAGGTGAGCAAGCCTTAATTCTTGAACAACTGAAGATTAAATGCAATAACGCAGCGGAAAGTATGGAAAGAAGATGGTTTTAGAACAGAACTCCAGCCATAGAGAGAGAGCGAGAGAGAGAGAGAGAGAAAGAGCGAAAACGAGAGAGCGAGCAAGAGAAAAAGAGAGAGACAGAGATAAGTAGTGTAAGTCGATAAACCAAGCAGCCAGACATGTAGCATGTTGGCAGTTTGACAGATGCTCAAAGCAGCTTTCCTTGCTTGCTCTAACTCAACCACGGTGCAATTAGAAGGAAGCCTTAAGGGTCTAATTAAGGCTGTAATATATCACACAGATGCTGCACGAAGCCCCACAGCCCACCTGTGAGTCACTTCTCCTCCAAACCGTGCTTGTCAATCACAGTGCCGTGACAGAGTCGAAAACCTTAAACAAAGATGGCCGCTGTCATGTAGTGCTGTGTTCCTAAGATGAATTCCATGTTATCTGATCATTCAATGCAAACCACTCATTAAAACAGAGGAATAACGCTGAACACTGGCTATTATGATGCCTGTATGTCCTATAGGTTTAAAAGTGTACTGTTTATGTAGAAAAGGTTTTAGAGGTAGTCATCTGGACACTGTTTTAAAAATCAAGACGTTTCGAAAACAGTGTCCAGACGACTACCTCAGATACATTTTCTACAATTAAACACTCCTGGACTGATGAGAGTCTACACCGACTTAAGTGTTATATATGTCAAAATGTTTTAGGCCCAAAAGGAGTCATCAATGACTGGAGAAGATTCAAGTTGGAGAGCATGGACCAGGAATCTCTCCCTCCACAGAAGAGAGAATTACTCAGGCAGATGTCCTCCCCTCACAAGCCCAAAGACGACTCCAGTGGAGGCCTCAACCGCAAGGTCAGTCACAGTCCAGAACAGGGGTGTTCAATCCTGGTGCTCAAGGGCCACTGTCCTGAAAGCTAGTTAGATGTTTCCCTGATCTAGCACACCTGTTCAGATAAATGGTGATTATCAGGCTTTCACAGAGCTTGGTAATGACCTGTTAAAATTAGAATCAGGTGGGCTAGAGCAGGGAAACATCTAAAACCTTCAGGACAGTGGCCTCTGAGGACCAGGATTACCCACACCTGGTCTAGGACACGTGTGTGCCATTGAGGGCCAAGAGGGTGCAGGGCTTTTTTTGCAACAGCCAAGCACTACACACCAGCTGATTTTAGTAACAAGTTTCTCTACTTAGTGAAATCAGCAGGTGTAGTGCTTGGTTGACGTGAAAACTTGCACCCTCTTGGTCCTCGATGGCACACGGTTTGACACCGCTGGTCTGGAACAGGAAACAGCACTGCGCTGTCCAGAGAGACACACAAAACACACAGTGCAACCCTTTCATCTGCTACCATTCATAATACTGCCTTTTCAGGAGATAGTCAAGGCCAGGCCAACATTGCTGAGCCACATTCAACATCGCTGTGGAGTTAGAAGTCAGTCAGGCAGATGAAGTCTCGATCGCATGCGTTTCGCCAACATTGTTTGATCACACATGTCATCTGTGGTCGTTTATCGCCGTGGTTATTTGACATCCCTACTGTCCCTGAGCGATGTCTTACCCGACCGCGCTGTCAGTGACGCCGGACGTTTGTCGCGCTTTCAGATGAGCGTCCAGGAGTACGAGATGCTGAAGGAGGAGGACGAGAACTGTCTGAAGAAGTACCGCCGTCAGTGCATGCAGGAGATGCACGAACGCCTGAGCTTCGGGCCCAAGTTCGAGGGCGTGTACGAGCTGGAGAGCGGCGACGCCTTCCTGGATGTCATCGAGAAGGAACACCGCCTCACCGTGGTGGTGGTCCACATTTACAAGGCCGGGGTCAAAGGTTGCGAGGAGCTCAACAGTTGCCTGGACTGTTTGGCCGGCGAGTACCCCACCGTCAAGTTCTGCAGGATCGACGCGGTGTCTTCAGGCGCCGGCGAGCGTTTCCATGACGAGGTTCTGCCCACGCTGCTGGTGTACAAAGCCGGCGAGCTCCTGGGTAACTTCCTGGCGGCAACGCAGCACCTGAACGAAGAGTTCTTCGCCACGGACGTCGAGGCGTTCCTCAACGGGTACGGCCTGCTGCCTGAAAAAGAGGCGCCTGGAATGGAGGCGGAAGAGCAGGCGGACGTTGAATGAGGCCGACGATGGCGAGCGGGTGAGACGAAGGGAGAGGTATTTTATGCGTCACATTAAAAGGTGGATTTGACATGTAAAGACAAGAATAAGTTGAATTATTCTTTTTGGTAAGAGTCTAGACAAATACCGAACCAAGTCTCACCTGACGTCACTAGAGGTGCTCAAGCGTAGAATATCTCCTGGCAGAGATCCTTTCACATTAACCTGGAAGTGAAAGTGAACAGCTTAAATATAGCTGGTTCTTTTTACCAAAGTGATGCTTAACAGTGGTAACAGGGTCTATAAGAAGGCCATTATTTCAGTCCAGGGGGTTTGTATGCAGAATCTAGACAACTGCAAATGTGACAAATGGGAAACTTTTAGAAAATTGTCCAGTTTTGGCTTAGAAACAGAAAAAAAGCCAAACTTGTTGTTCGTTAGTTAGCTCGGTCTTTGAAAGATTATATAAGATTGTGTTGTCTGTTTTGGAACTGTAATTTGCACATTGTAAATATTTATTTCCTTACACTAATTAGAAATAAAAAGAAATACAAAACCTTAAACCTTGACAATGTTTTCGTGGGATCTGGATGTTGACCAGAGTTTTGCACATATTTAGCTGCAACTTGGCTTCTAACCTGAAATCACAATGATTCACACATTACTTAGGAATAACATTACGTTTCGTGAACCATGTGCTTGTCAGCGGGGTGAAGGGGAGAGCAGGTTCTTTCCTGTTTGTCCTTATGAGGAGGTAAGTGCATTCTCATGATAGTCTGTTAGCTGGTTTTGACAGATTGTGATTATTCTGTCATCCTGTTTATTAAGATCAGGCTTTTCCCCTTACGTGTTTCACCTTATAGGTTCCGGCTACTTTTCCTGTTACTTGGTAAGTCTAATGTAACTGGAGTTTTACATTAAATTTGGAAAATGTAAGCAATCATGTCTACGATTGTGAGTCAATGGTTTCGATAAAGAAAAGCAAGATGCGTGTAATGGTTAGAGGGAGATGTTGTCTCGCTCCTTAATAACAGAAAAGAAGATTGTAATACAACTGTACAAAAAAATAACATTTTAATATATATTTTTCTACAGAAAATAATGAAGACCTCAAATTAGAAGACTGATACAGAAAAAACAGGAAATTACTGTTTTTTGATGTTGTAGAAGGTTGTAAAAAGCAGTTAAATACACAGCTAACACTATGCTGTTGACTTGACTCTCCGATGACCTGACGAACCATGAGTTTAAAAGTTCACTCATAACTACATAAAAACTCAAAAACAGGCATGTCAAGATATGGAAGAACCAATTGTCATTCTTCACACACAATTTGGTATGTCAACTAAATGGCACAGCTGCTTTCTACAGGCTTGAATCAAAGAGAATCACATCATTCATATAAACCACAGTTTTATCTCCAGTTTGAACTGCGGTTGAACCCAGGAATCCTGTAGGGAAGAAATAATTAACACATAAACAGAAACAGACATGTGATGAAAGCGAGTTTATAACCTTAATTTAAATAATCAAACACCCATCACGCAGGTTCCCTGGGTTTGAACCTCGGCTGTGCCAACATGACGTTGTGTCCTTGGACATGGCACTTCACCCTACTTGACTCAGGGGGGAATGTCCCTGCACTTGCTGTAAGTCGCTTTGGATAGGAGTGTCTGCTAAATGACTAAATGTCATTTACTGCAGCACATCCTGCTACTAGTAGGATTATAATGAAATATCACAATGATTTTGGTGTCACTTGGTTATTGTAACACACAGTAACTTGATGTAGTACATAATCCTCAATTAAAGTCATATTTTGACAGGCTCTTGTTGCTCTGTGTGTGATCTTGGTTGAGAGGATCAGTTTGATAATCGTCTTAGAGGATTGGGACAGTAAGCCTTTGTGGTTAATTGTCTCTATATAGGTTTCTATGTGTGCCAATTGAGATGAAAACAAGTGTCTACCTGCCTTCAGTCAACAGTGACATCAACACACTGTAAATGTTTTGAGGTGAGGATGAATCTGAGTCCAATGCATGTAGACCTCAAGTTCTTATACTGTGGGGAGCCACGTGTCTCAGAGGTTAAGGTGTTGGGTTAGTAATTGGAAGGTTGCGAGTTTGATTCCTGACTGCCTTTCCCAATACTTGTTGTAAATTGTTCTGGATAAGAGTGTCTGCTAATGTCTGCTAATGACTAAATGTAAATGTGCTGTACAGCATAATTGTCCACATTTGCACTTTTGTCTTCCGATTGCCTCAGAACAAAATATTTTCTAACATACTGAAACACTGTAATTTGTCCTTCTCATCAAACGCATTCTCTAGTGTAGGCCCTATCTGTGTCATACTGACACGTTCTTCTCTGGGGGTGTGGGGGGTACAGGTATTCTCATAGCCTATAGCTAACACAACACCCAGTAGCGTGTCTACGGTTTATCTCGACGTCTGTGGGACACCCTCCCTCGGGAGTCTTCCGTGCAACCGGGTCCTCCTGTGGTGCCCAAGCGTGTCCCGACACAGTCTCACCAGACACGCGTCTCTCCTTTACTGTAAGAGGCCAGCGCCCTCTCCATCCTCCCTGGCACGTGCGCCCTCTCGAGGCCAGGGCGTGCACATGTGGTGCACGGAAATCCGTAAAGGTGCTTTTTGGCTTTTTTAAATATAAAAGTTTAGCTCGTGTAAATATTTAGCACAGTATTTGCCCTGTTTACCAGCCTCCTCGTCTCTCTGTGTTTGTAGTATGTTGATTGTTTTATGTCGTCATTGCCTCTCTAATGGGAATGCAGCAACGCTCTACTTCACCCGTACAAAACCCTGTTTGACCCCGGGGAGGACCCTGGCCGGAGGACGCTTACACCCCCACAATCATGCCCACAATAAGCCGCTGCTTAAACTCGGTTTGGCAGGAAATGTGCTGTCTCAGCAAGTATTTTAACAATACAAGTGTCTTATAAAAGTTGGATACAAAAATGTATATATATAGGCTATATATATAATTGACACATGATAATTGTGGTGAAACATTTAACGTTTACTCAATTGTAGCCTTCATACCTCAAGGAGGGTGAGTAAGTGTAAGTCGTATGGCCACTGCCACTCCTACCCCACAACAAAGGAGTGAGTAATATGGGCAGGTAAAGGTAAACGGAAGGGAGGTAGGGGAGGGGAGTAGAAAGAAAGGATCGGAAGTGAGGAGAGGGATAAAGCCTTAGAAAATGAATGACTGCCTTACCGGAGGCCATACCCCCACTTAGGCAGCTGATTACCTTAGATCTGGGCAGGACTGATAGGTGTCTCTCACGCTAGACGTGGGGTAGATGTGTTTGTGCATGTTTGCATGGATCAGGTTAAATAAATAAAAAAAGGTCACAGGAAAGATTTGGCTTCACTGAAACTGTTTCAATTGAGAAGGAAACTTTCACTGTAAAAAATATATATATTTACGTATGAAGGTATCTGACACAGTTTTGTTATACTCATATATAAGTATATTCTCTAAGTATAAGTGACATTGTGGTTAATTCTAGTGGATGGTAAGCACAGAATAACCACCAGATACTCATAATGACTACACGATGTTGTGTCCTTAGGCAAGACACTTCACCCTACTTGCCTCTGGATAAGAGTGTCTGCTACATGATTAAATGGAAATAAATAAATTTATGGATAATTTTGTGTCTGTATTCAGAGGTAAAACCTCAGCCATTTAATATAACATATTTGTTTATTAGGCTGAGAATTAAAAAATCAAACTTGTAAAGGAAGCACCAGTAGTGTAGTGGTATCATACAAGATTCCCATTCTTGTGACCCGGGTTCGATTCCCGGCTGGTGCAAACTTATATCTTCTGAAATTCCTCTATGGCGAATTTTAATATTAAATATCCTTACGCCGATCTTTGAATGACTGTCGAAAAATTAATCACACCCACCTACAAGCAGGTTAAAGTAATGACAGGGTTACTGTACATCTAACTGTGAGCACAACAGCGTGTTCACAACGCCATCTTGTGGCATATATTTATATATTTTTTTCTAATACAAATTATTTGAATACTTTCCAAGATCACATGTAGAGTGTCTGAATTATTTTCACTGATAACATAAAGATATAATTCAGATATAACAAAAAAATAACAAAAAACGACCGTATGCCTATACGATCTGCACCATTGAACTGCATTGACCATCATGCACTGCGCTGACCTCAGATGTTTACGCGCATGCGCAGACGTTACCGTGCTTGGGGAAGTGGAAAAATGGCGGCGGTGTTGCTGCAAGTGTTGGAGCGGTCAGAGATCACTAAACTGCCTAAAACTGTTCAAAATAAACTGGAAAAAGCTTTTTCTGATCAGCAATACGAGATAGACTCTCTGAAAGCACAACAGGAGCAATTCAGAGTTGACAGCGGTAAGATATCGTGTCTGTAGTTTGTCTTTAACAGGATAATTGTTTGGCCCTGGATATGAACTGGTGTTTCCATCAAACAAGCCTATGGAATTATAACAATAATTTCTCATTTTTTTAAATGCATTATTTATTTACTTTTGAACTGACATGAATTCTTGATATTGTGATACAAGTAGTTTATGAATATATTAGGAATAGTCTAGATTGTTGCCAAATTCAGTCCAGCCATGTTTTTTACTCTCTTAATATAATAATATTTTGTGTTTGCAGAGCAACAGTTCTTTGAGAAGGTGAAGCTGCTTGAACAAAGCCAGGAGGAATTTGTGACTCAAACACAAGAGTATCACAAACTGAAAGAGGAGTTATCCAAGTTTGGTAAATAAAGTTAACCTCGTTCATGCAGCCACGTGCCACCAAGGCTAATTGCCATAACTATAATCTCTCATTATAACATGTGCATATCGCTCAACTTCAACAAATGTCCTCGTTTCTCGTTTTAATAGAAGAACAACTGAAGAGCGCTCGTGAAAAGAACAAGGAGTATGAAGTTACTCAAGAGAAGCTGTCCTCTGAGCAGGTGAGATACACTGGCAACATCCCCTCTCTCTCTCTCTCTCTCTCTCTCTCTCTCTCTGTCTCTCTCTCTCTGTCTCTCTCTGTCTCTCTCTCTTTCCCTCCCCCCCCCTCTCTCTCTCTCTCTCTGTCTGATGAAAGGATGAATTACTTTTTCTCTGTTTTTAAAGGTTGTGCTGTCAAAAGCCAAAGATGAACTTGAATCAGAGAAACGTGAGCTCGTCCGCACCCTGGAGAGAAGGTCCAAGGATATGGAATATCTGAGCGGTACAAATGATTTGATTACTGAAACACAACTACCAAGATCTAGTTAAATGACACGCAGCAGCTATGCAGTACTCTAAACATGTCTGCGGTGTGTGGGTATGTATGTGTGTGTGTTTGGGTGTGTCACTCTCACCAGAGGACCTGAGGCGCGTCAATGACAAACTGGTGGAGACCAACGCATCCAAGATGAGTCTACAGGTCAAACTGGACGAGCTTGAGATATCTGAGATCAACATCAAGGTCAGTCCTGCCACAACTCAAACAGTCAGAAGACAGTAAGCTTGACTCCTCCCAGAGATTATCTCGATTAATAATGACTTCTGGATGGGAGTTAAACGCCACGATTTAGAAAACAGTGTCCAGATGACTCTGAAACCTTTTCTCCAGTACAAGGAGAAGCGTATGGAGCAGGAGAAGGAGCTGTTGAAGAGCCAGATGACCTGGCTGAACGACGGGCTGAAGGCCAAGAGCGAGGAGCTGCTGGCTCTGTCTCGACAGAAGGGCAACGAGATCCTGGAGCTCAAATGCAGCCTGGACAACAAGGAAGATGAGGTGGGGAGGATACTACGTGCAATAACTTGACTGAATGCCACTCATTATTTGTCATAACAGCAGCCATCTCACTTAATTCTCACTTGGTCCTATATATTACTTTATACCCTGTGCCTTTTCTATGACCTGTGCATTAGCATATTTTCTTAGCTGTTAATGAACAGGGCTTTTGTCGTATCGATTCACACTGGTCTCAGTTCTAAAATGTAATATAGTTAAATGAAGGTATTTAGTTAAGAGCTGCTGTGTTTTTGTAGTTGAACAGAGTCCAAGACCAAGTGTCCAGTTTGAAGACTGCAAACGAAAGCCTTCAGAAGCAGGTGGAAGACATGATGGTCAAGCTGAAAGAGGTACGCTAGCTTCGGGACCCTTTTTTTACATTTAAACCCTTTTAAATTTAAAAGTGCTCTGTAGCCAGGAGGGTCTTTTAAATCCTTTTCTTTTCTTCCAGGCCAAGGAACAGCAGGCCAGCATGGAGGAGAAGTTTAGGAACGAACTCAACGCCAATATTAAACTCTCCAATTTGTACAAGGTAGACATTACAAGTCTGGTACACCCCTTAGCTCGGGGTTGGGCAACCCTGTGCCTCGGCAGCCACTTTCCTGAAGGTTTTAGATGTTTTCCTGCTCCAGAACACCTGCTTCTAATGAATGAACTGGAGGAGGGAAACATCTAAAACCTTCAGGAAAGTGGCTCATGAGGACCAGGGTCGGAGACCCCTGCCGTAGCTTGTTGGTAGACTGAAGTTGTTCTTCTGTCCAGGACTGAACTCTAGTTTCTTTCAGAGCGCAGCGGCGGATTCTGATTCAAAGAGCGAGGAGCTGAGCGCTGCCGTGGAGGAACTCAACAAGCTTCTGAAAGATGCAGGGGAGGGTGAGAGACTCGGACCTGCACAACAGCACCTGCCGTTCACCTAATACCGCCTTATCTGTAGTTCTACTGTTCCCAAAGGGGATGTCTGATATTGAAATATCTTGAGTTCTCGGAAAAAGATTGGATGGGTTGGTAAAAGTCTTGATTTTGAAAACCGTGTCCAGATGACTACCTCTGAAAGGTGGATGTCATCAATTACTCCCCCCATAAAGTCCGTATTCAGTACAGAAAATGGCATACTGTCTCCGTCCATAGCTAACAAGGCCCTGGAGCTGAGGCTGCAGGAAGAGGACGGTGCCAAGGACAAGATGGCCGCCGAGCTGAAGGACAAGATCTGCAGTCTGGAGAAGGAGCTGGAGAACGCCAACGACCTGCTGTCCGACGCCAAGCACAGAGGTGACGCTTCTAGAACGCACAAAGTTAACAACACTTTTTCCCCAAATGAACGTGCACCTTGACCCTGGGGGGGTCAAACCGCTCACTGCTGCGCTTAAACCCATCCTATGTTGATGTGTGTGCTGAGGTTGGTTGTCATGGTGATGTGTCCGCAGGCCCAGTGGGAGTGGCTTCGATGATGTCAGAGGAGCTGATGACCACCATGTCGCCGACGGCCACCGCTGTGGCCAAGATAGTCAAGCCTGGAATGAAGTTGACTGAGGTAAACGACTGTTTTCCTTTGTCGGAAAAAAACCCACAACACAGCAACAACAACTAAAACAAAACAAGTAGCCATGAGAAACGTGAGGGCAGGAAGCAGGGTACTCCGTGGTTCTCTGTTCAGCCTGCAGTGCTTCCTGTGCCTGCAGATCTACTCGGCGTACGTGGAGGCCCAGGAGCAGCTGCAGCTGGAGCGTCTGGAGAACAAGCGGGTGAACAAGTACCTGGACGACATCGTGCAGGAGGTGGAGGCCAAGGGCCCCATCCTGAAGAGGCAGAGGGACGAGCACGATCGCATGCAGAAGTCTGTGGCCAGCCTGTCAGCCAAGCTGGAGCAGGCTGTCAAGGTCCGAACAGCCACGCTGTGTGTGTTTGTGTGGGGGGGTGTGTGTGTGATACTGGGTGGGTGTTTGTTGGAAGTGGATCCTGTTTGAATCGGAAAGCTCACTTGTGTGTGTGTGTGTGTGTGTGTGTTCCAGGAGGTGCAGCGGCTGCAGAGGGAGTCAGACGAGGCCAACAAGCGCTCGTCCATGCTGGAGAGAGAGAACCAGAGGTGTGAGCTGCAGCTGACCGACATGGCCCAGCAGGTAAGGGCTGGAAACCCTGGTTCTCTGCCTACTTCCCACCACCCATCTCCCACCCAACAAACCACCTGCAGGGATGTTTCTGGATGGTTCTAAGACGGTGCTTCTTGGCCCTCGTCTCTGTCCAGGTTCGTGTGCTGCTGGTGGAACTGGAGGAGGCGCGGGGGAACCACCTGGCCCAGGACGAGGAGCCTTGCTCGGCCGACGTCAGCAGCACGTCGGAGGTCATCAGCCAGCACCTGGTGACCTTCCGCAGCGTGGAGGAGCTTCAGCAGCAGAACCAGCGCCTCCTGGTGGCTCTGAGGGAGCTCAGCGACGTCCAGGAGCAGGACGAAGCCCTCACCACCGGTGCCAAGTCAGTGTGTGTGTGTGTGTGTGTTGGGTGGTTTATATGTATGTTTACCTGTTAGGTGGTTTTTATGTGTGTGTATTAGGGGGTTAATATGTGTGTGTATGGTGGTGGTTAGGTGGTGTGCATGCCTGACCCTCCCCCCTCCTCCCCTCCTCCTCCCCCCAGGCGCACTGAGCTGGAACAGAGTCTGCTTCAAGCCCAGGCTGAGCTGGAGGCCTTGAGGGAGCAGCGGCAGCAGCAGATGCAGCTAGCAGAGTCCATAGTGAGGCAGAGGGACATGTACCGTGTGATGCTGGCCCAGGCCACCGGGGCCTGCTTCCCTCCGCAAGGTGGGCCGGCGTGGGGAACCTGTCCACACACACACACGACCCCACAGGCCCTTCCATAAGGAGTCGTGTCTTTCCTCTCCAATCAGCTCGGTTCCTGTCTAGTTGTCTGTGACTTTTGACCCCCTTTTTGTGTTGTTCAGGATCATCCGCTACCCCTGAGGAGTTCTCCCTGACCTCCACCCCTCGCCGCTCCCCCGCTGCCACCCCCACCGCGGCCACGCCCACCGGGATGATGATGGCGAGCGAGTCGACTGAGGCTGCTGAGGCAAAGGCAGCGCTGCGACAGGTGAGCCCCTCGCTGTCCTCCATACCCCCCTTCGGACCCCCTCCATACCTCCCTACAGACCCCCTCCTACCACTAGAGGCCGCTCTCGCTCTACAACTAGCGCCCCTAAAATTGTTTGCTTCCTGGGTTATTGTTATTATGACTGATGGAAAGGTGTGTGTGTCTGTGTGTGTGTGTGCGCGCTGCAGCTGCAGGAGGTGTTTTCCTCCTACAAGAGGGAGCGAGTGGAGAGCAGCAAGGTTCTGTCAGAGCAGAGTGACAAGCTGCAGGAGCAGATCTCTGAGCTGCGCTCCCAGAACGCCAAGATCTCCACCCAGCTGGAGTTCGCCTCCAAGAGGTGAGTTCTCCAGGGGAACTCTGGGAATGGTGACGTGTGTTGGTGAGTTCATGTGTGTTGCAGTGTGTCTGTGAGGTCACGCGTCTTGATGTTCTCCAGGTACGAGATGCTGCAGGATAACGTGGAGGGCTACAGGAAGGAGATCGCCTCGCTCAGGGAGAAGAACCAGAAGATGGCCGCCACGGCCCAGAAGAACGAGCAGAGCATCCACAGCTTGACCCAGGACCTGAAGGCTGCCCAGGATAAGCTCAGCATGGCCGAGGTCTGACTGTTACACACTTCTGATGGACCAATCCCACAACTGTCTGTGTTCACTTACCCTTATGAGAGCCAATCTCCCTCAGGTACAACGAAAGGTTATAAAAACCAACCTGTGTGTGTGTGTGTGTTGCCCCTCAGGGCTGTGCTGAGAACCTGCGCAAGGAGAGAGACCTGCTGAAGCTGGTAGAGGCCAAGCTGACTCAGGAGAAGGAAGCCATGCAGAGTCAACAACGCAGCCAGACCCTGCTGCTTAGCAACCTGCAGACCATCCAGGTACACACACACATACGAGCACAGGTTCACCTTAACCCACACACACAAGGCATATTTCTGTAACACGAGTGTGTGTGTGTCTTGTGTGTGCTTTGTGTGTGTGTGTGTAGTCCACCCTGGAGCGCTCCGAGACAGACACCAGGCAGCGTCTGAGCAGCCAGGTGGAGCAGCAGGAGAGAGAACTGTCCCAGCTGCAGAGGAGGCTGCAGCACGAGGTGGAGCAGAGGCACATCCTCACCAGGACTCACGACGTACGTCCTCCCTCCCCCCTGTCACCTGGAAGAACACGCCTCCGTACCTCCTCCTGTTCCCAACCAGGAACGTCAACTCCTAACATCCGGTCTTCAACCTCTCTATTTTCTCTCCTCCATGTCTTTCTCCACTTTCCTCCTCTCTTTCCTCCTCTCTCCCCTCCTCCACTTTCCTCCTCTTCTTCTCCTCCTCCTCTCCTTCTCCTCCCCTCCTCCTTCTCCTCCCCTCCTCCTCTCTCCTCCAGGTGCAGCAGGCGGAGGCCAAGAGGCAGCTGGAGGCCCAGGTCTCCCAGCTCCAGAAGACCAGAGATCTGCTCAGCGCCGCCCAGCTGGAGATCAGCTCTCTGCGGTCGCAGTCAGCCCCCGGCGAGTCCCCCAGGCAGGCCCTCCGCTCCCTGGGCTCCCCTATCACCCTGGGCCCCATTGCTCCAGGCCTCCAGAGCCCAGATCAGGACTCCGAGGGCCTACGTGGTCGCCTCCGGCAGGCCGAGGCCCGGGCAGAGGAGCTTTCAGAGAGCCTGAGGACCGCCACGTCCAACCTGGATCAGTACCGAGCCATGGCCCACAGCCTGGAGGAGTCTCTGAACAAGGAAAAGCAGGTCAGGACCCTGCCCGTGTTTGTGCAACTTGCATGACGAATTAAACTGATTCTGTCTCTGATTCTAATTCTGACTGTGGGTTCTGTGATTCTAATTCTGACTGTGGGTTCTGTGATTCTAATTCTGACTGTGGGTTCTGTGATTCTAATTCTGACTGTGGGTTCTGTGATTCCAATTCTGACTGTGGGTTCTGTGATTCCAATTCTGACTGTGGGTTCTGTGTGCAGGTGACTGACGAGGTGCGTTCCTCCATCGAGGAGCGCATGAAGGAGGCCGAGGAGCAGCGCAGGCAGCAGGAGACCAGACTCCTGGAGGCCGAGAAGGAGAAGCAAGCCCTGCAGGAGGAGAGCAGGAGAGCGCTGGCTGCTCTGGAGCAGGAGGTACGGAGGGAGGGGAGAGAGAAGAGTGAATTGGGGAAGAAAAGAGACAGTTTTGTCCCTTGGTGTAAACTTATTTCGTCCTGAACCAGATGAGCCAGCTGACGAGCCAGCTGAGCAGTGTCCAGGCTGACCACCAGGAGGCGCAGCAGAGGCTGGAGCTGGCTGCAACCCAGGAGCAGCAGGCTATTCTGGACAGCCAGGAGCAGGTAGGTCAAGCTAGCTTAGCCATTCTAGTCAGGCCACGCTAGCTTAGCCATGCTAGTCAGGCCATGCTATCTTAGCCATGCTAGTCAGGTCATGCTAGCCATGCTAGTCAGGCCACGCTAACCTAGCCATGCTAGTCAGGGCACGCTAACCTAGCCCTGCTAGCAAGACCTGCTAGCCTAGCCATACTAGCCTAACCACACCTACAGCTGATTCCTTCCCTATGCTAAACAGCTGAGCGTTCTTAATACCTCTCCTCTCCCTCGAAGTCAGCAAACAAAGCCCCCCTCATCCATCCAGGTAGGATACCTCAGGTGTGACTCTCTGAACACAGGCACGTCTGGTGGCAGAGGCCCAGGACAAGTACGAGCGGGAGATGATGCTCCACGCTGCGGACGTGGAGGCCCTCCAGGCAGCCAAGGCCCAAGTCCTGCAGGCGGAGCAGCTCCATCACCAGCTGGAGGAGAGGGCAGGCCAGGCCAGCGCCCAGCTCCTGGAGGCACGCATCTCCTGGGAGGAGCAGGAGAAAATCCTCAAGGTGGGCCGCCAGAGGGAATCTAACCTGAGAACTGTCAGAACGATGAAGATGTATTTTTTGTGTCCTTGATCCTGTTAAGAAGTGGCTTTTTTAATTCACTAGATTTATCCATTCACGTTTACTAACTCCTTCAGTGTATTAAAACACTCAGTTCTCAGATAATTTTTTCCTGATTGAGAATGACTTTCGGATGGGTGTCAAAACGTGATTTTTGAAAACACCAGATGACTACTTTTGAAAACTTCTCTCTGTTTATTTTGACGTTTGTCTCCTGGCACCTCAGGAAGAGATGGCGAAGGTGTCCGTGCGCTCGGAGGAGCTGCAGAGGCAGAACACACTCCTCCACGAGCAGATCCAGACCATGAGCAGCAAGATGGCCGCCACCATGCAGCGAGCCACCGAGAGCCCGGCCCCCATGTCCCTCACAGAGGAGGCCAGGTCCCAGGAGCACGTCCTGGAGATCCTCCGGTAACCCAGGAAACGCCCCCTCTCCCTTCTGCTTGTCTGTCAGTTGACTGCAGTTCAGTTTACTCAAAGTCTTCCCTCTCTTTCTCTCTCTCTCACTCTCTTCTCTCCCCCCTTTCTTTCTCCCCCTCTCTCTCCTGCCCTTCTCTCCCTCTCTCTTCTCCTCTCCCTCTCTCTCTTTCTCCCCCCTTTCTCTCTCCTTCTTTCTCCCCCTCTCTCCCCTGCCCTTCTCCTCTCCCTCTCTTCCCAGGTTTGTGCGGCGTGAGAAGGAGATAGCGGAGTCTCGGTTCGAGGTGGCCCAGGGGGAGAGCCTGCGGCACAGGCTGAGGGTGGAGCACCTGGAGAGGGAGCTGAAGGAGCTGCAGGACAGCCTGGCTGCGGAGAGAGAGAGGATGCAGGTCAGCTGAGCTCTGGATGCCGTCCCAGCACGAGCGGGTTCTCCGGGTTCTCCTGGAGATCAGGGTTCCCCTGGACATCTAGGGTTCTCCAGATCTGTGACTAGAAATTAAGCATCTATAGCAGGGATCACCAATCCTGGTCCTCGAGGTCCGCTGTCCTGACAGTTTTCGATGTTTCCCTGCTCCAGCACACCTGATTCTAATAAAGGGTCATTATGAGGCTTCCACAGGATTGGTGATCACTGATCTATAGGTGTTCACTTAGAAGTAAACTCCCTCCTTACCTCCCTCAGGTGACTGCCAAGACCCTGACCCAGCATGACGAGCTGATGAAGAAGACAGAGACCATGAGCGTCCTGATAGAGACCAACAAGCTCCTGAGGGAGGAGAAGGAGCGGCTGGTGCAGGAGCTGCAGCAAGCTCAGGCCAAGGTGAGTTCAAGATGGCCGCCTGAAGACTAGCTCGCTCTGCCTACAGACACCTGCTGGTGTTCTGCTGTTTCAGTATATCTTTTTCCAAACTGTGTTTGTGTGTGTCAGGTTTGTAAGCTGGAGGGGGAGGTTCTGCCGGCACAGCAGGCTAACACTGAGCTGAGTGAAAGGAGCAGCATGCTGCAGGCCGAGAAGAAGATTCTGGAAGATGACGTCAAGCGCTGGAAGAATAGGACACAGGTCAGCAGCCCTGGCCAGCTCACACCTGGGAGGGGCTAGGCAAGGCCCACCTGTGCCAAACTGTCTCAGTACTCTGGGCTCCACCCACCCCCCCTTCGACACTTGAGGTAGGCGTCCCCTTGCCTGTGAGCGGGAGCTAAATTGTTCCTCGTGTGTTTCCGTAGCACCTGGTGAGCCAGCAGAAAGACACAGACCCGGAGGAGTACAAGCGCATGCACTCTGAGAAGGAGGTGTTTCTGAAACGCATCCAGCAGCTGAGCGAGGAGACGGGCAGGCTCAGGGCTGAGGTGGCCAGGTGAGGGCTGATGGGATAGCTCCCTCACTTTACTGCTGTTCACCTCTCTGTTCACTGTGTTTGTCTATCTGTCTGTCGCTCACTCTCTGTCTATCTCTCTCTCTCTCTTTCTCGCTGTCTCTCCTATTCTGTCTGTACCTCTGTTTCTCTCTGTGTCTTTCTCTATGTCTGTGTCTGTATCTCTGTCTGTCTGTCTGTCTGTCTGTTTCTCTCACTCTGTTTGTCTGTCCATCTCTCACTGCTCCTCTCTCTCACACCCCAGGAGTGGTGGCTCCGTGACCTCCTTGCAGAGCCAGCTGTCCACCCTGCGGGAGGGCCTGGGCAGGCTGACGGCAGAGAGGGACTCCCTGAAGAAGGATGTGGAGGCCAAGACCCTGGAGGTGCAGGAGAAGGGCCGCACCATCACCCAGGTCAAGAAGATCGGCCGGCGCTACAAGACCCAGTATGACGAGCTCAAGGTGGAGCACGACAGGGTGAGTCCAGCTAAAGTCGGAGCGAGCGAGTTCGAGTCCGGCCCAGGGCTCTATTCTGCACGTGTCCTCTCTCTGACTCTCCCCTGGTTTTCACACCTGACCTCCAGATGGTGGCGGAGGCAGCGTCGGCCCCAGCCCAGGATCAGGAGGCCCGGCAGGCCTCGGCCCAGGAGCTGCAGGCCCTGAAGGGCTCCCTGACCCAGGCTGAGACCCAGACCAAGGAGCTGGAAAGCCAGGTGGAAAACCTCAACAAGGTCAGAGATGCTGGTCCCGTTTGCGTGTGTGTTTGTTCACCACACAACAGTTTCCAACTGTTCTTATTTTTCCTGACGCTTTCGCCTGTCCGGTCTCACCTTTCACCCCTCTTTCATTCCCCCTCCTCAGGTGGTTGGAGAGCGCGAGGCGGAGGTGCGGGGCGCCCAGGAGCAGACGAGCCGCCTGCAGGGGGAGCTGTCCAGGCTGAGGCAGGAGCTGCAGGATAAGACCTCCCTGGAGGAGACGCTCCGCCAGCAGATCAGCGACAAGGAGGAGAAGACCAGGAAGGCCTTCCTGGGGGCCAAGCAGAAGATCAACCAGCTCACAGGTACAGAAGAGAGCCTCTGAGAGAGGAAGGAGAGACAGAAAGAATCATAGAAAGCGTTTTCTCCTTCTCATAATAATAATAATAAGACTTCATTTATTTAGCACATTTCATGACAAAAACAATAAAATTATTGATCTTGACACTTAACCTCCCTCTACCCCCTGCCCGCGCCTCCCAGGAGCGAAGGAGCAGCTCCAGAAGGAGAATGAGGAGCTGAAACAGCAGCGGGAGGAGCTGGAGGTGAGGGTGAGCGCGCTCAAGTCCCAGTATGAGGGCCGCCTGAGCCGGCAGGAGCGGGAACTGAGAGACCTGAGGGAGCAGCAGGAGAGGCAGGAGCAGAGGGACGAACCCCTGGAGCAGGGGGGGCCCAGCAAGGTGAGGAGGGGAGGGGGGGCCCAGGGAGGGGAGGAGGGAGGAAAGGTGTCAAAACATAGGAGCCTGTTTGAGCACTTGACTCACGTGTGTGTGTGTGTCCTCCAGGCCCAGGAGCAGCAGAGGAACACAGAACAGAGACAGATCAGTCTAAAGACCACCCCAGCTGCAGACAGGGGCAGGTACGATCACCCTCGCTGTACTCACCTGCCCGTACCTGTCAGTGTAGTATTCACACATGTATTCAGCTGCACCATGGTAACAAGCCCCACTCTCCCTTGTGGTTTCCAGTGCCAGTACCTCAGAGCCGCCTACTGCCAACATCAAGCCCACCCCTCTGGTGGCCACGTCCGGCAAGCAGCCAGCCATCCCGGGGAACAAGCCCACCCCGCGGGCCAGCATCAGGCCCATGATCACCCCGGCAACCGTGCCCACCCCGACCCCCACCGCCACCGTCATGCCCACCACGCAGGTGGAGAACCAGGAAGGTGAGCGAGAGACGGCCTGGCACAGAGAAGGAACGACTTCTCTCTCTCTCTCTCTCTCTCTCTCTGTCTCTCTGTCTCTCTGTCTCTCTCTGTCTCTCTCTCTCTGTCTCTCTCTCCCTCTCTCTCTCTCTCTCTCTCTGTCTGTCTCTGTCTGTCTCTCTCTCTCTCTCTCTCTCTCTCTCTCTCTCTCACTGCTCAGTTTTTATCATTTTTTGAAGCATCCTGCCACCTGTAACCTTTGACCTCCCTTCTCGCCTCCTCCCCCCCCCCCCCAGCCATGCAGTCGTCCGAGGCTCCCCCGGAGCATGTGACTGTGTACGGCAGTGCCAGCGGCTCCGTGCGCTCCACCAGCCCCAATGTCCAGATGGCCAGCCCCATGCTGGCCCTCCAGCAGGGCCAGACCCAGGCCACCGCCTTCGTCCAGCCCACGCAGCAGCAGAGCGCGGCCCACGCCGAGCCGGCCAATCAGGAGCCGGCGCCGGTGGTGATGGAGGCGGTGGGCAGCTCGCAGCAGGTGGAGAGGCCGTCTACCTCCTCTGCAGCTTTCAGCACATGTAAGAGGACATGAGACACTGGAGGGATCTGTGTGATAGTCTGTCTAAAGTCTGTCTATAGTCTGTCTATAGTCTGTCTATAGTCTGTCTATAGTCTGTCTATAGTCTGTCTATAGTCTGTCTATAGTCTGTCTAGTGGTTGTAGTCTGTCTGTAGTCTTGTTTTTTTGTCAGTCTGAGATGTGATTGGATATTAAATGGATGTGTGTTTCTGAGTCCTGGGTTCTAACTGCTGGGACCTTGCCGCCCCTGTCCCAGTCCCCCCAGCCCCCGGTCCGGCCCCCAGCCCTGCCCCTGGCCCCTCCTCCATGTCTAAGAGGCCCCGTGAGGAGGACATGGAGATCTCCACAGGAGATGTCGAGGCCCCCCAGGAGGCCCCCGCGGAGGACCCCTCCGAGCCCCCCATCCCCAAGAAGATCCGCATCATCCAGAGGGTGGGGCCAGAGGTGAGCACCGGCACGCCCACTCAGTGCTCCTGTCACGCCCCCATCATGCCCCCATTACACCCACCTGGAGCCCAGGTAAGTAGTGGTGTTTCATGACTCTGTTGTGTGGTGTTGGCCCCCCAGGAGGAGGTGCTGGCTGAGGAGGCCCCTGAGGCAGAGGGAGCCGCGGCAGCAGAGGCTCTGGAGGCCCAAGAGGCCAGCCAGGTGAGGATGGGGCCTCTAGCACAGCCTCTACTCTGCTGTGGGACTGGGGTTGGGACTGAGGAACGTGGATGTCCTCCACTAAGTATCTGTGTGTGTGTGTGACGTTCCCCTCCCTCCCCAGCCGGAGGACTATCCCGTGTCAGAGCAGGCTGAGGAGCCTGTATCCCAGCCCCTCCCCTTGGACACGCCCCCATCCCAGGCCGCAGAGGCCACGCCCACCCCCGACCAAACGCAGCCTGACGTCATCGTGATCGTCAGCGACTCCGACAGTGAGGATGAGGAGGAAGAGGAGGAGGATGAAGAAGAGGAAGAGGAGGAGGAAGAGGAGGAGGAGGAAGAGGAGGAGGAACAACAGGTGAAGGGAGTGTTTACAGGAAGTGGGCTGTGGTGTCTTGGAGGTGCCTGATGACTGATGATGTCGTGAACCTGTCTTCCTGCTCCCAGGACTATGACCAAGATGATGAGGAAGAGGAGGAGGAGGAAGATGAAGAAGATGGAGGGATGGGTGAAGGAGAGGAGAGCAACGAGGGGAGCGGAGAGGGGAACGAGGCGTATGAAGGAGAGGATGCAGAGGTGACAGACACACACACACACTCCTCAGATCAACACACACACACACTCCTCAGACTGACCAACACACACACACACACACACACACACTCTTCAGACCAGACCAACACACACTTCCAGTATGATGTGACCTCGCCCACCTAACGAGTCACTTCCTGCGAAAGGCCCTCATGATTTCAGTGAAGCTGTCTGCGGCTGGTCTGCATGTGGGCCTGTGTGTGTTTACTGTTAGCTGCTCTGTACCAGGGGCCCTCAGAGCATGAGGCAGTGTCTGAACACTGACTGAACCTCCTCCAAGCCTCTTTCCATTGATGTCTAGCAGAGTGGGTGGAGGACGGGAGATGGTGGAGCACCCTGGGTGGAGGGCTGGCTGGCTGGGTGGGTGGGTGACAGGGTCCTGGCAGGGTGGGTCTGTGTGGTCAGGGTGTGGCCAGCTGGCTGGACGTTTACTAGAGTTCCCAGTTTGGACCGCCTGAGTCGGGGAAATGAGTCATGATCGCTAGCATGTGCTGTGTTAACCATCGCTGCCTGACCCCTGACTCCTGTGTCTCTCTCTCCCCTTCCCTCCCCCTCCTCAGGGCGCTGATGATGTCACAGACCCGGGCACAGAGACAGAGGAGAGTCTGGGTGCCTCTGACTCCACCCAGCGAGCGGCCGACTCCCAGACACCCAGCTGTAAGATCCTCAGTTCAGTCAACAAAGTTCACTCAACGCAGTTCAGTCGACTCAGTTCAGTCAACACTGTTATGTGCCTGTCATTCAGCTAGCTGCTGTAACGTTCTAGCCTTTCTGGACAGGGATGAACATCATGTCAAATACAGTTGAGGACTGGTTAGCAGACTTTTGAACTGATGTACTGGAAACACCTGAGTCCAGATCTGAAAGGTTTCTAACTTGGTTTGGATGTTTTTCTTTACCCGTCTGTCTCAGTCGAGACCTCCATGGAGGTGTTCTCCTCCGAGCAGACCAGAGAGCCCATGACCAGCTCCGCCTCCCGCAGGCCCCAGTCGCCACGGAGACCGTCCCTGTCTCTGCCCTCCCGTCTGAACATCCTGCCTGCCCCCACCCAGGAGCTGGGGCCCCCTGCTCAGTTCCAGGTCTGGACCTCTCTGTCTCTCTCTCTGTCTTTCTCTCTCTGTCTCTCTCTCTCTCTCTCTCTCTCTCTGTCTCTCTCTCTGTCTCTCTCTCTGTCTCTCTCTGTCTCTCTCTCTCTGTCTCTCTCTCTCTCTCTCTCTCTGTCTCTCTCTCTCTCTCTCTCTCTCTCTCTGTCTGTCTCTCTCTCTCTCTCTCTCTCTCTCTGTCTCTCTGTCTCTCTCTCTCTCTCTCTCTCTCTCTCTGTCTCTCGCTGTCTATCCCTCTCTGTCTGTGTGTGTGTCCAAGGATTCTTGTTAACCAGTTGTGTGTGTGTGTGTGTTACAGCGTATTCCTATCCGTCGGCCTTCAGTAGCCCGAGGCCTGCAGTTGACCCCAGGGATGGGCAGCAGTGCTGTAAGTTCAAGCCTCTCAACCATGTATCCATCCCGTGTGTGTGTGTGTGTGTTTGTGTGTGTAACATCCTCTCTCGTCTCCGTAGCAACACTTCTTTGAGGATGATGACAGGATGGTTCCCAGCACCCCCACTCTGCCTGTGCCTCACCGCTCCGACGGCTTCGCTGAGGCCATCCAGTATGTAGCCACACACACACACCCCTAACATCCACCAGTTCCTAACCCCCAGAGTCCATCCTTCTGACCCCTCCCCTGTGACCTCAGCTCCCCCCAGGTGGCCGGTGTGTCCAGGTTCAGGTTCGGTCTCCAGGAGGAAGTGTCCCAGACCAGCATGGCCTCCTCCTCCTCCTCCCACTCTGACCTGGGGCAGCTGGCCTCGCAAGGAGGTACGACCGCAGGTCCTGTGGCCCTGACTTGCCTCAGCACACATACACACATTCTTTGATCCATCTACACACGACACATGAGCTTTGTCTGTGTGTGTGTGTGTGTGTGCGCGCGTGTGTGTGTGTGCGTAGGTCTGGGGATATACGACAGTCCTCTCTTCCTGGCTGGTCAGGAGGAGGAGTCAGTGGGCAGGAGTGTCTCCAGCACACCCCTGCAGGTGGCAACCCCAGGTAAACACACACACACACACACGCTGTCTCTGCACCACGCTGCCTACACCGTCAGAACAACACGCTTATCGTCACGGTGACGCCCCTGTCCTCCAGGGATGGTGTTCCCCGAGGTGATGCCCTCCGAGGGGCCGGAGATGGCCTCTCAGTCCGTCGCCATGGTGAGCACCTCCACCGCGGGCGTGGCGGGGCCGTCTGGGTCCGGTCCAGAGGAGAGAGACGACGTCTTCATGGAGGGAGAGGGAGACAGGTGAGAAGGTGTCACCGTCACTCCATCACACCCCAGAAACAGCCAGGCCAAGATGTTCATCTGGTGTGTGTGTGTGTGTGTCTGTCTGTCAGGGCCAGTGCGGAGGTCTCCCTTGAGTCTGTCTCCCAGGGGGAGTCGGAGGAGCCCTTCCAGCCAGCAGATGATGCCAGCCTGCCCTCCACCAGCCAGGAGCCTTCCTCCAGCTCTACAGGTGCTGAGATACCCTGCTGAGATTACACACCTCACACCCTCCCTCCCTCCCTGCACTACCCCTCCTTCTCTCTTCCTCCCTAACCTCTGCTGTCCTCCACTCTCAGACCCCAGCAGCAGCAGCCAGCCCAGGGTCTCCAGACCCCCTAGACAGCTTCAGCGCTGGACTGAGAACCGCGGGCGCATGAAGAGAGGTGGGACACACACACACACACACACAATCTCTCACGCACTGTTTCTCACTCACACGCACAACTCGTAACTTAATGACGCAAGAACCCCAAGATTAATACTTGTCATTATACATTTTTATTTAATGAAGAATACAGAACATAAAAAAAGTTGTCTGAAACAAAGTAACACATGTACACAGGCTCTGTGCACTGGTAAAACTGGTCCTGATTTTTCTCGTGTCATTTGATTGGTCCAGGTCAGACATTGCTGTCCCGAGGTGTCCATGGCAGACGATTCGCCAAATGAATCAACCAATCGGAACACTTCGACATTACTCCTGTATCCATGGCATTGTCATAGAAACAGAAGTGTTAGAACTTGGACCTCAACAGTCGACTTGTAGTGTAGGAAGGCATATGTCCTAATGTTCGTACTGTACATATGAGACCAACAGTATTGCAAATTGCGTTAATGATAATGCTGTTTCAAAATGCTTTGATCATCTTTTATATGGCTGATTCTATGACGCTAGACTATTTTCATTAGTCCCTATGATGTGTGGGTTTGTGTGGTCTTCTCGATCGAAATCTTAGTTTTTTGTACTTGTAATGTTTGCGTAAGCATTTGTGGCAGGAAGCCATTTGTTTTATGGACGATGCTAATAAAGTTTGGAACTCTGATGGTTTGTGGCACCAGTTTGTGTTTAGAGGGGTCAGACTGCTTTTGGACAGTTGAAGAAGTCCTTCGCAGAGTTCTTCTTGGGCGACGTGCTCATGGGCGTGGCCAAAACCGGACGATCATCCTCCATCTTGACGTTGTAGTATTTGGCTAAAAGAATAACAATAAAATAAGATGAGTACAATGAGCAGAAAGTATTATGATTTGACTGGCAGATACGAGATCTAATTGGGCGTAGTCATGGTGAAGTCTGGGCAGAGAGGTTCCCGTTGATGTTTCTTTAGTGACAGCGTGACTAGACAGCGACGTTGTCAAGCTCGTGTTGACTCAACCGCTCGGAGGGCTGACTCACACCTGGCCCCAGCCTGGACACGTGTTTCTGTTCAGACGTGATGCGTGTGAGAGCTTAACGTGTCTCGTAACTGCAGGCAGAGGTTGGGGGGGGGGGTTTACTGGAGATGTGATGCAGGCTACTCCCTTCTGTTGCCCCTTTTAAGACCGTTCTAGATGTTTCCCAGCTACCGTCTGCCTGATTCCAGTAAATGGGGTCGTTAAGGAGGTCGGCAGAAGCCTGTTAACGACCCCATTCACAGGGATCGGGAAGGTCAGGAGGAGCGGGAGAGCAGGGAGAGGTCACGGGGTCAGGAACGCGTGGCGCTTACATCGTGAGAAGACGTAGTAGCTGTAACCCTCGGCAACTCGGCGGTTGGGAATGGACACGGCGGAGGTCACGGTCGAGGGGAACCCCTTCCAGGTCACCTGGATTTTGATGACTGGCCCCAGAGGAGAGGCTGGATGGGTACGAAACAAAAACATCAACATTCACTTTTTGTTGTTGTTGCTGATGTCATCTGTTATTAATATCCTGTCAGTTGATAATATTGTGTTAGTACTTCCAGTACGTTCTGTACACCCACCCACATAAAGTGGGGGAACGGTTGTTTGTAATATGTTTGTTTTCGCCTTTTATACGCTGTGAACTTTGCTCTGTGTGTAACCCTTCCTCCCCCAGAAGTCCAAACAGGAGGGTTTCTTACCTGCTTGTCTGGCAACCCGGTTGAGTACGGTGTACACAGGGAAGTGCACCTTCCTACCGCAGGTTGGACTGGTGCCCTGCTTATAAGAATACTTCTGGACCAATCCCCCTGGAAGAGCCAATCACATGAGTGAGTTAACAAACAACAAAAAAGATGACCTGTACTTGTTTTCCAGGCTGAATCAATAGTGTGATTGGTTGTATCCCAACACAGTAACAACCACAGTTCTCTCACCCCTCTTGAAAAAGTAAACAGCTTCTGCTCTCCGGCGGTACTCAGGCACCGACAGGGCGGCGGTGATCTGGCCTTGAAGCCCGTCGAAGCCCGTGCTGACCATCTTAGGGTACCCTTGGTCCACCATGCCGTTCTCAAACCTCCAGTACTGAGAGCCCTGGATGAGATTCCAAGAGGCACCCAACGCTTAGGTCAGGACAACAAGCCAGTTTCCTGTGAGTAGGTTTGTGGGAGAACCACCGGGTGCGTTTACCTTGAGGATGTAGGTCTTGCCCTGGCAGTTGCAGCGCGTGAAGACGGTGTCGATGGGGGAGGGGACGCCCCACACGTCCGTGATCCTGCGGGCTGGACCGGGGTTTCTGAAGTTGTCCAGAACCCAGAAATAGTGGCCTAAGAAGAGAACCAGAACCATTATGTCACCTGTCCTCATCATCCATAGTTGTTGTAAGGTGTTAAGCAGGGTGGAACCATCTGGAAGGTTTAGGGCCAGCTTGCGGCTCGGGCCACTGACCTCGGAACACCACGACGGTGCCGTTCCTCAGCGTCGTGGTGGCTCCTGCCGGCCGGCCGCTGCAGAGGTCGGTGTTGTTGTTGTCATCTGGAAACGAGGAAGGCGTTAGAGACGAGGCGTGCGAGCAGGGAGCAGAGGAGGGGCATGGAAAACTGTGGAGGTTCAAGCCAGGCTCGAGCTGGTTATGGGTGTGAACTGAATAAAGATTTTCCAATGCTTCCCTTCAGTTTGGTTAGCTTTTTGAAGGAGCTTCCCCCCCCCCCCCACACCTGGTTTGTTACGGTGTGGGTAAACTGACCCTTCTGACAGTTAGCACACTGCAGGCCTTCTTGGGGAGAAGTCATAAAACGTTAAGTCATAAAAACCCAAAGCTGGGTGTGTAGCTCATTCATATACTGCTCAGTGGTAAAACAAAGGGGAAAAAACTTGAACTTAATTTGTGGCCTACCTGACTGGTAGTCTCTGGGGTTATATGTGCCCAGAGCCTGAGCAAGGTCAGAGGGCCCACTGGGCTGAGTCGGTTTGGGCTTTGGTTTGGTTGAGCCTGGTTTGGTTGGGGCTGGTTTGGTTAACCCTGGTTTGGTTGGAGCTGGTTTGGTTGAACCTGGTTTGGTTGAGCCTGGTGTGGTTGAGCCTGGTTTGGTTGGGGCTGGTTTGGTTGACCCTGGTGTGGTTGAGCCTGGTTTGGTTGGGGCTGGTTTGGTTGACCCTGGTGTGGTTGAGCCTGGTTTGGTTGACCCTGGTGTGGTTGAGCCTGGTTTGGTTGACCCTGGTGTGGTTGAGCCTGGTTTGGTTGGGGTTGCAGCAAGCTTCATGGGGTCTGTGGAGGTTTCCTCTACATCATCCTGTTCCCCTACGGAAGCTGTCGATGTTGTCATGGGTTCATCCTGAGCTTTGGGGTCAGAAATATCTGAGGGTGTGGTAGCGGAGGGGGCACTGCTGTCTGTAGAAGCAGGGGTAGACTCTGAGCCATCTGGGGACGGTGAGTTCTTGATGGGGTCTGCAGAGGTTGGAGTAGAGACTGTGGTCTTGATCAGGTCAATTTCGGGGTCGGACACAGGGCTCTCCGAGCCATTAGGAAGAGTTTTGTCGTCCACATCCTGGATGTCAGGCTGGGGTTCACCCTGTCCATTAGGCTGGGGGTCAGGGTCGCTCTCAGCAGGGGGAGGAGTCGTCTGGGGCTCTGAGCTGGGCTGAGCGGAGGGGGATCCAGGGAGAGTGGGCTCAGACAGGGGTGGGCTCTGGCTGGAATCAGGCTGTCCCTTGAGATCACCAGAGGGGTCTGAAAGATAGAAAGACATGGATGTGAGACAGTGTTAGATTGGAAGTCAACCCCAGTTCAATCCATGTCAGTCAAATGTGATTTGACAGAGATGGATCCCAAAGGAAACTTAACATTTCAGAATCAGAATCAGAATCGGTTTTTATTCGCCATGAATGTTTACACATACAAGGAATTTACTTCGACATTACATGCCATGGCACTATAAACAGCGCCAACTCAAGGTTTCAAGAGCAAACCAAGAGATGATCACGTTTAGATGACTTGAAGAGGGGGATGTCTCAGTCCCACAAACCTGCTTCACCACCGGGGACAGCCTGTGTTGGAGGGCTGTCGGTGGGACCAGTGTCCCCCTCATGGTCCCCCTCCTGGTCCTCAGGGAGGGCTGTGTAGGTCTCCTCTGCTGTGGCTTCTTGTTCAGGGTCATCCTGGATGTCTAACCAGGGGGTGGGCTGGGTGAGGGAAGGGTCAGAGGGGACTGGGTCAGGCAGCTGTGAGGGGGAGGGTTCGTAAGTGTCTTCTGGGATAGGGGAAACCTCTGCTTCTGTGTCGGTAAGGATGTTTGGGTAGGTGTCACCGATCACGTCTGTCAAAGTAGGGATGAAGGGGGGAAAAAAGAGAGAATATGATTATTAATGATTGTTACCTTTGACTGTGTGATATGTTGTTGATGTTGAAAATACATTTTAAACCTGTGTATTTTACCATCATAGCCATCCTGTGGGGATTCTGGGGTTAGTGGAATGAATTCACTCAGGCAAATGTGAAAACTAAGTCATACAATACCGACTTACATTTTGAACCGACCTTTAAGTTACAAGCCCCTCAAAACATGCCCTCGTTCGTCTTGTTTTCGCTCACACTTCTCCTCTCTTGCTTTAGGACTCTGTGTCTGTTGAGCAACTTCACAGTCGACTTGTAATGACACGATTTGTCTTTATTTCTTTTGGTCAGAGGAGCTGGGACAGAGCCCTTGGCCCTCGCAGAGGAAACTCCATGACACCATGAGCCACGGAGTACCAGCCAACTGAAAACATCTGGATGGCACATTCAGGTGAACGTGCTTTAATGATTAGATCCATTTTCAGTCTGTATATGACATTACTCTGAAGGTCCTGTTGAAATCCTCAAGTGACAGTTATGAACTGACGGTTCGTTTTGAAGCTTTGTTGAGGCTCTATATACGGTATATAGTGAATAAAACCTATCTGTTGATTAACTATGTAATATTATAAAGAGCTAAGGGTGTTGGATTGACTTTGACATTGGAAGGGTGGGGGGAGAGATTTACTGGAAAAATGTACCCTTTTTGTACCCTGCGGTATAGGTGCATTTTTGGGGGGAAACACAAAGCATTTTCCGATATAATAAACCTCCCCCATCCCTCTCCGGTTCCTACAGCATAGAGAAGATCCTTACCTTGATCTTCTTCCAGCATGCCTTTATGCTACACCACACATCATCTAATTCACACTACAAAACAGATCTGGACTAACTTGTACATGCTTTTTTTTATGCATATATGAGATCGCATTCAAATGTTTTTATTTGGTGAAACTGTTAGGGAGGCTTGCCTTCTGGATCGCAGTAGTTCTTGTAGTCTGGGCAGCACTGGTTGTACTGCAGGCAGTCAGCATCACAGGTGCAGCCCCTGCCTCTCTTGAAGGCTTCTCCGCAACGTCCCTTGCACGAGTCCTCTGTCAGATAAGTAAGACAACCGTCAGCACCGCTGTATTAGACCTGTCACCTTTCCTGTACAGTTGTATTAGACCTGTGACCTTTCATGCACCGCTGTATTAGACCTGTCACCATTCATGCACCTCTGTATTAGATCTGTCACCTTTCCTGTACAGAGCCAGATTAATAGCAGGAGGTAGAGTGAGGGCCTTACTGGTGGTGCATTGGGATATGTAGTCTTTACAGCACTCGTCATGAACGATACAGTCGTAGTCACAGTGGCACAGGAAACCTCTGTAGTATTCCTCTCCGCATCTTCCACTGCAGCTGGCTACAGATTACAAATCACAAAGTAGAAGGAAATGTGGGGGGGGGGGGGAAGGCAAATTATTTGCCCCGAAAAAGAGAACAAGTGACCAGTGCTATAGATACACACTTTCCTAGTTAATCATTTGTGATTGGGTCAACAAATCCTATCCAACAAAGCTCCACAGTCATACGTTTCTTGAAAACATGATCGAACATTAAGGATCTGTCAGTCTGATTTGTTGGCCTTTGTAAAGTAGTTAAGGCACAGAATTCAGTTTCTGTATTATTATATGAATGAAACTCACACTGAGCGACACCTGATGATATGGCACAGACCAGTAGAAGCGTGGTAGAAAGCAGTGATGGAGTCATATTTGCTTATGAAGCTGAAGAGGAGGACAAACGTGGAAAATATGATAATAAAATGGAGTGTAACTATACACGCGTCATACAATCATTATTTACAAGAAAGTTGATGTTATCTTACCTTGAGAGAGCAAATGCCTGTTGAAATCTTCTTATGTCTTTTGAAAAGGGTACAGATGCTTTTATAAGGAGCGTGTCTGGGTTGAGAAACGTTTATCCAAATCATCAGAGGTCCAGTCCAGTTAGGTGATGCTGTCGGAAAGGTCCTCCTCCTCCCCCTTGGGTGGCAACGATGGACTGCTGCACATTCCCCCCCTCACATTTAGAAGAACTTGTAACTGAGGTACCTGTGCCAATTCATGACATCAGACACAAATTGATTTCTCGGAAACTTTCTTGGCAATTGGATACAAATTCCATTGTATTATCTGACGTAGAGATATTTTTTTTTATAAATCCTTAAGTGGATTGTTTTCATACGGTCTGGGATGTGGTTTTTGACTGTACTCCAGTTAAACATGTGGGTTTGTAAGAGAGGTGACTGGATTTTCACAAAGTTGCGCCCCTTAGAATAAGCTTTCATGCATCCTGTCAGTAAAGGTGGTTGCCATCGTAGTTGTGACAGTTTGTGTGATACAGATAGACAAACATTTGTCATCCGTGTTTATTTACGATTGACCGTGAAATAAATTATAATAATTATAAAGTAACGCAGCAGAACTTAAAGGTTGCGTAATTAACCTCCTGCCTGGGCGAATATATGAGATAAGCGGAGTCGAAGAATTAAGCAGTCTTACGAATGGCTATTAAATCGTCACATTTCAAAACGCAACACATTGACAAATGGTCAGCAATAACATAAGCTCAGTAACTTGTGAATATAGTACTTCTACGTGCACAGTGCTCGTAGTTACAGCAGCACCACCCCCTTTAGGCGCTGAATGGTTTGGTCCGGTCAGACAGGAAGAGCCGGTGTTTACAGATTGTAATGCAGGAAGCATCTTTCTCTGCTCCACGTTAGCAGTTTAACACTGCAAAGTAGTTTAATGGCCAGAACCTTTATTATTTGATCTACTTTGGCTTAAAGAAAGCCTTATAGTTACCGAAACGACAAGTTCATGTCGTAGTGACTAGTAAATGCAATGGTGACTTTTAGCGAAGCTTTCAGGGTAGCGTTGCTAGCCTAGCGTAGCAGCAGAAGTGGCACCTGGTCGTCATCAGCAGTCACAGGTAACACTGACAGTAACGCACCTTACTGACGATACTTTAGTGATTAAAATGCTAAATATTATATACTGCTAGTGTTCATACTGTAGTGTCATTAACCAACTGACAGTGTGCCAAGTTATTTATCGCTGAACATGTCGTTTGATTAAGATGCATGTGGTTAACTTAGCTGATTAACTCCGCCACGTTTGCTTGATTGGCTGTTTGTCATCTTATTATTCTGCGTTTTTATCACTCAAGGTCTTCCTAGGGCAATGATTATTAAATCCTTATATAATACTATAGAATATATTATCAAATATTATTGACAAGCTTGTTTTGTTTTCCTCGTCTTTATACAGAGGTTAAGATTAGTTCCTCATTAATTCACTTAGGCTTTGTACGCGTGTCTAACTCAAACATGTGATGTCATCCGTGTGTAGTGTGACCAGGCCAGATCCAGGGGGTCTATCTGCTGGACTAACCCGCCTGATCCGGGGGGTCTATCTGCTGGACTAACCGCGTCCCCAGAGCGACCATGGGCTCGGAGAGCAGCACTTTGCGGGGCTGCATCTTGGAGGAAAAGCTCCTGAGCCGACCCTCGGGACTGACCATGTACTCCGCCGTGCTACAGGATGGAAAGGCAGCATCTGTGTTCGTTTACAAGCTGGGCAATGAAGACAAGGTCAACAAAGCTGCTAAAGTAAGTCGAGGTGTTACATTGCAGTGATTATCACCCTGTCTGTGGGCCACTGAGTCTGCTATGACATGTGGCATACGAAACGAAGTTCGATTGATTCAACGTACCAAGTAGTGATGAGAGTGGGTATTGTGGATATTTTAAGTTATACTTTAATGTTTTTGATATTTTAAACTGTTACCGAGTGCTGTACTTTACCCTGCTGCTGTCGCAAACTGCAATTTTCCCACTGCGGGACAAACAAAGGAATATTTGACGTATCTTAAACCGTTCTGCGTCCGCGGCACCCGCAGCACCTGAAGACGCTCAGGCACCCGTGTCTCCTGCGCTTCCTGTCATGCTCAGTGCAGGACGGGGGCATCCACCTTGTGACCGAGCGGGTGCAGCCTCTGGAGCTGCTTTTGGGCGGCATGTCTCCCGAAGAGGTCTGCGCCGGGATCTACGACCTCCTGCAGGCACTGGTGTTCCTGCACGAGAGGGTAGGAGCGCATGCACGCATGCACATGCCACAGTGGAGCAGATGAGTCGGTTCGAAGGCTACGTGCCGATAATAATCGAAATAATAATAATCCCCCCCCAAAAATGCAATTTCCACCCCTGGAGGACAAATAAAGGTTTATCCAATCTAATAGACGTGCATGCAGTCAGATCTTCCATCACATGGCGTTTCTTTTCCACAAGATTGCTTCACGTGTCAATGAAAATTGAGCCGGACCTGTTTGTTTTGTGCTAACACCCCCCCCCCCCCCCCCCCCCCCCCCCTTCTCCTCCCCCCCAGGGTAAATCAAGCCACAACAACGTGTGCCTGTTGTCCGTGTTCGTGAGCGAGGACGGCCACTGGAAGTTGGGAGGGATGGAGACGGTTTGCCAGTTCTCTGAGGCCACACCTGAGGTCAGTGTTCCAGTGTTTTGAGGCCACACCTGAGGGGTCTGGAGCTCACCTGAGAGACTAGCTTCCAGAACAGTGTTAATATGGGCCGTAGGCAAAACAGGATAGGAATGGATTTATTGATGATTGACGGCTTGAAAAAACAACAAGTCTAGTATGTGATGTTCTACTTTGAATTTGTCCCCTCTAGTTTCTCCAAAGCATTCAGAACGCGAGAGAGGCGAGCACAATCCCTCCAGAGGAGAGGGTGAGAAGGACGTTACTTTTAATCACACATGGAAATAGTGTGCATTTAGCGGAATGTAATAATGACATTGAGGATGGGTACTGTTGTTGGCTGTAGGCGGAAGGGTTCCGAATGCTTCCTGAGAAGCACGCCCACTCACGAGACTGCTTCTCGTTCGGGACTGTGGTGGAACGGCTCCTTCCTGTCCTGATGGGCTACGGTGAGTCCAGCAGGGTCTCTAGGCCTGTGATCCTTCAGATGAGTGTCTTTGTCACCATAGAGGGGTTGAAGAAAAGCTATTTGTCTGTTGTTAAGAGTTGCCCTTTTATCAGAGCATGTAGCCACAGAGATGGAATGTGGCTTTGCTGCATGTGTTGAATCGTGTCGCTGCCTTTGCGTTTACCTTGAATTGTTTCTTCAATGAAGCAGTACAGTGCGTTTGAACAAAAAAAAAACAGGCTTGCCGGTTGTCTTGGTTCATCGTGTCGTATTGGTCTCTGACTTTCTCTTTGTCACCGTTTCTCTCTTTCTGTGTCCCTCTCCTTGTCTTGTTGACCCTGGCTCAGTGTCTGAGGAGTTGTTAGAGAGTCTGAAGAAGAGCCTGCAGGTTGGCTTGTTGAACTCTGACCCCTTGGCTCGGCCCTCCCTCAGTTCTCTGCTCACTCACGACTTCTTCAGGTTGGTGGAGTCATGTTGCTCCTGCGTCTACAGAGATGGAAGAACTTGTAACCAGTGTACATCTAGGCAGTGCAGATGTAGACTTGTCATGTATTGTGTGTAATGTTGAAATTTTGTGCAAAATGTTTTTCTATGACCATAAATTATGTTATGCAACTTTTTACTACAGGAATGACTTTCTGGAGGTCATGAACTTTCTAAAGAGCCTGACCTTAAAAATGGAGGAGGAAAAAAACGAATTCTTCAAGTGAGTTAATGCAATCTCCAGAATGTGGCAAAAGAGCTGGTTTTGAAGAAAAATAAAAGCCCAGTTGTTTGTGTGAATATGGCCAGTACTGCAGCATATTGAACGTTGGCGTGTCCTCAAACAAATGGCTGCGTGTGCGTTTGCAGGTTCCTGTTAGATAGGGTGCAGAACCTTCCAGAAGAGCTGCTAGCCTCACGCTTGGTCCCTAAACTCCTCAACCCTCTGGTGTTTGCCGAGCCGTCAGCTGTCAAGAGCTTCCTGCCTCACCTGCTCAAGCCAAAGAAAGGTACGACAGTTTGTCTTTAAGCTGCGCGGTCAGGGGACGTCACCGCAGATCAAATAAAACTTTCTGCTGACGATTCAGCTTTGAAGTGCGGACGTACGTTTTTGTTTATTTTTCCCCGTCTTCCTGAAAGGCTACCCGAGTAAGTATTTGTCTCTGCTTCTCCCCTTCCCAGACTCAGGTGGAGGGGGCGGCAGCGAGGAGTGTCTCCTGTCGGTGTCTCTCTACCAGCAGCATGTGATCCCTCAGCTCCTCAGGCTGTTCAAGGTGAACGAGGAGCACGTGCGCTTCGTGCTGCTGGCTCACGTGCACGTGTACGCCGAGTTCTTCACCCAGGACGAGCTGAAGAACCAAATCCTACCTCAGGTTTGCTCGCTTGCAAAGTCACAGCAAAAAAGAAACACATTTACGAGTTGGGTATTGAATTAGTGACATGTAATGTTAAAAAAGGAAGTTATATTTGAGTTGCAAGTTTTAGTATACAATAGAGATGTATTTATTGAACAGACAGCCTCCTCCTGGAACCACCACCTTAACATGCAGGAGGGGGTTTGAGTACTTGGATGATCGTAGGAGCTATGTTGTCTGGTGTCCCAGGGCAAACAGGCAAAAATGGAAGCGTGCAGGTTGGCTGGCAGGTTGGCTGGGCGCTCCCTTGGGTATAGGGCGAGGAGGAGCTGGAAGTAGAGCTGCTGCTTCTCTATGTCGAGAGGAGCCAGCTGAGGTGGCTGGGGCATCTGTTTGGGATGCCTCCCTCTGGAAGACCCAGGACATGCTGGAGGGACCGGACGGACGGACGGATATTTATTTGCATGTTGCGACTGTTATTTTCGTCTTTAGATTTTACTGGGGATGAGGGACACTAACGATGCCCTAGTTGCCATGACGCTCCAGAGCCTGGCTGCGCTGGTGCCGTTGCTAGGGGCGCAGGTGGTGGTTGGCGGAGAGAGGACCAAGGTGTTCAAACGCACGTCACCCAACTTCAGCAAGTCAACCGAGGTCACCCCAGAGAGTAAGAGGCACAACATGAACCCCAGAGTGTAGCGCGAAAGTGCTGTTGAAATAACAGACTAGTAAATGTCTGCATTTGCCTAACTTGTTCTCCCTTCCTTCCTCCCTCCCTCCCTCCCCTAGCTTCCCCTGTCCACATTGTGGGGGGCTGTTCCCCTAAGGTGGCCCAGCCCCCTAAAGGTCTGAGTATGTTCCCCAAACCTTCAGGAGGAGGGGGGCTGGTTCTGGGAGCCATGGATAGCCTACAGGGGTCACAGGGGAACCCCAGAAGATACCCTCCTTCTGGCTGCTCTGGTAAGGAGGCCAGCTGGCGTGCGGTACGATGGTGCGCCTGAACGAATATAGCTAAAGCGAAGTATGCGTTTTGTCGTTGTAGGTGCGAGTAAAGAGATGTCTTTGCCTCTGAACGGGTTCACCCTGAACAAGGCAGAGCACCAGGAGAGGGCAGGGGGCCACCAGGGGGAGGACTGGCCGGACTGGAGCGACACGGAGGAGGGGGAGAACGGGGACAGAGTCCAGATCCACATCCAGGCCTCGGAACGACCAAGGAGCGCCAGCCCAGGGGCCCCTCTCTGCCCCCAAGAGGAGCAGGAGCCCTGGGATGACTTTGAGGACCCGGAGGTTGGCTCTGACCTCTCCCCCGCGACTCTCGCACCTGACCCTGTTGTCCTGCGACCGCCTGTAGCGGTTGGCGGCGTCACCCTCCAGAAGGCACTCCTCGAAGACCCCAGGACTTGTTCCAAACCTTTGAAGCTGAGCTCCTGTCCCCGGACCTCGGCCGAGAGAAAGGCCACCTCCTGGGACAACGGTTGGAACCAGGAGGCCGACGCTAACGACGCCCTTCCCTCGGAGCGCAAGCCTCTCACCAGGGGCCGGGGGAACGGTGGGGCGGACAGCCTGGGGAAGGAGTTCACCATCGAGGTGAAGAAGAAGCCAGAGAGGGACCCCGAGTTGGACTTCTTTGCGGACATGGAGCCCGACATCCAGCTGTCGTCCTCGGCTCTGGAGCTGCCTGGGGAACGTGGCCCTGGAGACGGTGGCCTGTACGCAGACGAGCCATCGGCACCCTCTGAGCCTGGAGGAACGTGCTCCTCTGCGGACGCTGTGAAATTCACCGCTAAGTTTGCAGCTGCTGACACGGAGGTACTTGCGTGGGGAACACGAACGATGATGCAATCGTTAGAAGTTAGGGCTGAAACGGTCACGCAAGAGTACCTTTTTAAATAATTTTCTTTATTGTGAAACGGGTATTTGTTTTTATGTTTGTTGCAGACGGAGGTAGAAGGATGGGGAGATGGAGATGACCTCAACTGGGAGGATGAAAATGCCTGGTGATGAAGTACAGTACACGGTTCACGCAGGCAACGGCCTGGACACGCTTCTCTATAGGATATTTGTCAGCCAATCAGAGAACCGGCATCCTCTCCATCTGCAGGAGGACGCTGGCAAGCCATTGTAAACAACGAGTCATGTAGACGGTGTTGCTGTTGAAACCGCAACGGGATGGGAAACATTACCGTTTGGATTTCAGTCACCTTTGAAGATTTTCGGACGTCCTATATCCACGTTGCGGTTAACGAAGGATCCACGTTTGACATGTTGCTTTTGTACTGAAAGACTTTGGTGGTGGTTGGTTGTAGCGAAATGTAGACTGGGAAATTGTAGACTTTGTTTTTCAGAAGTTTGCCAAAATGTCATAGCAAATGAACACATTATGGAACAAGATACTGAGTATAATGGAACGACTGTATTTTAACCTTACTTATCAGGATGCGTTTAGGGTTTACGGCGTTACATCCGATGCCAAGACGTCCCCACTTTTGTCTCTGTGCGCATCGACGACAGAACACTGCGACCGGAACGCAGATCTATACAGCCTCGGCACTTTGAATGAATGTGAAATGGAGAACGACAGGTGTAATTTATGTTTGCTGGTGGAATAAAGAGGTTTTACGGTTTTCAATGCCTGTTGTTGACAACATTTGGATTTCCACTTCAAAGATATATTCTACAAATAATGTTGAGAGCGACAGGAAGTATTTGCATCTCGTCAGGGTGTTGTTGTTTTCCATGAGGCTGTTATGGTAGTTGTTTTCTTTTATGAGAATTAAACTGTTGAAAGATATATTTTCAACACGGACCTGATTAGTTGTGGTTTTGGTAGATCTGCGGATGAGAGTCTTACATGAAATGTGTAATACTCGATGTAGATGATTGTAACCATGTCAACGTGTCGAGGTGTTGTTACCAGGGTGATGGCCAGGTTGTATCCCACAGTTGAACATGTAAGTGGACGAACCTGTCATTTAATGTGAATTGTATTTACATTTCAAATGGGTATGGAAATGTTTTGAAGCCATTGTTTTTGTTGTAACCATTGATATCTGTCCAGGTGGAAGCGGTCCAGCGACAGAGGCACGCTGTCAGGTGGAGCTCACAGGTGAGGTGTTTGTCCAGCAAAGCAACACGTTTGTTGAAGGTTTAAAAATAATATTTGGTACGTATACGCTATATCGCAATGTAAAAATTTGGAATAGGTCGAATTGTACTTTAGTAATATTGTATAGTGGAAATGGCATAGCATGGTTACAGTTTGATTAAAAAGGAAATATAGATGAAAAAAGCGGATATCTTTGTGAAGTTGGCTCAAATATTTGTTGTACGTACGTATATTTTATAATTGCGTTTCCGGGGGGTTCATTATTGAGGATGCACAAGGTCAAACTTTTGCCACGTGTGAGAGTTCGCGAGATAGCTTATTCGTAAGTTTTGGTGGTCCTTCGCGAAAGAAATGAACTGTTGTTGTTTGTTGTTTTTTGTTTGTTAATCCCTTTATTGTTGTTCTTACAGGGAGATGAAACGAAGGGACGGCAGCGGACAGGGTTTGACGGCTCGGTCCAGCTATGTGGCGGAGCTGAGGCAGCACGCGGTCCCGAGGTACAATAAAATCACCAGAAGTAAGTCAAGGAAAAGCGTGAATGAAAAGTATTTAGTAATTCCACGTTAGCAGTTATATTGCGAATCGGCGGTCGATGTGCGCAATGTTCTGCTTTACAACGTTTGCGGAGCGTTCGAGTGACGTGCGTAACCGTTAGGGGAGGAAGTTGAGAAGGGATTTCATTACGGGGCCTTATGCGGTTCGCATCGTGTTACCTGAAGTCATAACGGAACAATATTGCATTACGCGGTCCGAAAATTAGCAGAGGTTTAGGGGAGACCGGGGAGTGTTGGAACACCGTCAGTTTGGCCAATTAGAAAAGAGCTACAGTGATGTCAATATCGTAGACTACCATTTGAAGCTCACATGAAAAGTGGCACGTGTCTGTTAGCAACAGTGTGAATTTTACAAGCCAAAAACGGATTTTTAGGTAATAATATTTGTCTAGCGATAGTTCCATTGTAGATGCAAAGTTGCAGTTATATCACCTAAAGTAACTGTTCGTCTAGTTTAATTTGATGATCAGTATTCATGCTAACTTGAAACCCAAATACCTTTAACAGGTAGCTATGTAATAGCTGGTTGTTGCGGGGATAATTGTAAGAGGAGGAAGTCTTGACAGAGTATTTAACAGAAGCAGCTGATCTGGTCTATGGGTTAACCCTTTGAGAGGTAACAATTAGATAGGCATAATAAAAAGTAAAACAATTCTCTTCATAATTATTATATGTATTATTAAGAGCTAGAGAATGTATTTCCAGCTATCCAAAACAATTGTTTGCGGCTTACTCGTTCCCCCAAGGTGTCATACGTCATTCATGGGGATAACACGTTAACCGATCACTTGCTTTTAGGTCAGGAAGTTTGCTTACCAGTTGACACAGGACAATAAGTGTAAATTTGATAGTGCGGATCTCATTTTAGCAAATGACCTCTCATTGTTACATCCATCCCCAGCTGGTTTTACATGTCATCCCAGTTGCGGGGGTAGATCGTAACAACGGATCTCTTTGTATTTGACAGTAACTTACATAATCTTTGATTGTTTAAAATATGTCAAAATGAGTTATATTTGTAGAAGACTGTTATGGGTAGTACATTTGAGAGACCCAGCACAAACAACCACTGAGTTACAGACACTCAAACAAAATGTGTTGCTTTCATCCCCGGTCTCCCTTCTTATAGTGAAGCAATTAAAGTAGAGAAGCTTGAGACATTGCGTCTGTAGTTTGGGAGGGGAGATGGGCTACAGTCGTAAGATTTTTAGCGTTCGTCAGAATAAATGAAAATGTTTTTACAATGGAATAGCCAATGCGATATATTATGAAGTGTAACGCGTTAAGTATGAATCGGATATACAGTGAACCTTCGCTATATCGTGGTTTATTTAATACGGCTTCGCAGATTATTTTTACAGTGTTTTTTTTAACAGTGTTTCTTTTACAGTGTTTTGTACAAAACTGTTCTTTAAACTATTGGAGTTTTTGTTAAAAATGTTCATATGTGTATTTATTTTGGGCCTTAACAAGTTTTGATGTTTTGTTTCATTCTATAGTACAATATTGCATTGTAAAGTAATAGTAAAAATAAAGCTATCTACTTTGCGGATTTCACTTACTGCAGGTTATTTTTGGAACGCAGCTCCCGTGATAAACGAGGGTTCACTGTATTGCAATAGTTGACGTTACGCAAAGGAACGGATTGATGTGCGAGGCGGATTATCAGCGTCTGCGTTGTTTAATCTATCACGGCTAGTTGGCTGGTGTGCGTCGTTCTGCTTTGGAACAGAGCGTTCAGTCTAGACGAGCGGAGATGTCTAACGATGGAAGAGGTTGTCTACCTGAAGATGGCGAGTGTGAAATGTTGTAGAGGATCACTTGCGTATGTTGTTGATGGTGTAGGTATATATGTATATATTTTGGCAGCTTTAATAAAGAGACATTTTAGATTTTATGTGTATTGTATGACATTGCATATGTACATTGGTAATATGTGTGTGTGTGTGTGTGTTTTAATATAGAAAATGTGTATAATTATTGTTGATTGATATGTTTCCTCTCATGGGTTGTGTTGCAGAGAATGCTCCTATGGGTATTTGGTATTGAAGTCATATGAAATTGAGTGGTGGTACATTACTTTGCTCACTTGCGATTGGTTGCTGAAGGGTATGTTTTTTGTTTCAATGTATGTGTACGTTTGTAATTACAATAAATGCGAATGTGATGTAATTTGGTGTTGGATGCCATGGTAAGGTTAGCTGATTTGGATTGAGGTTTTAATGCAGGTCATGTAGGTTTTGATAGGTAGTGGATCCAGTTAGGCTGAGTTGTTTCCTGTCCATGGGAACAGCTTTAGCCAGTTATCCATTTCTTTTGTCCTCCCCTCAGTCACTTACTTTACTTAAGTTAGTTAGTTAGTTAGTTAGTCCCTTACTCACTAACTTATTTAATGTACTCACTTAACTTAGTTACTTCCTTAGTTATTTAGTTTACTTACTTGCTCAGTTGGTCATTCATTTAGTGAATTAGTTGCTTGCTGTTGTCAGTCAGTCAGTCACTCACTCACTCAAGTATTTCCTTTGTCACTTACTTATGCAGTTAGTTAAGTACTTACTAACATAGTCACTTATGTACTTGCATCCTTCCTTACTTACTTACTTACTTACTTACTTACTCAGTTACTTACTTACTTACTTACTCACTCACTCACTCACTCACTCAGTTACTTACTCACTCAGTTACTTACTCACTCAGTTACTTACTCACTCAGTTACTTACTCACTCAGTTACTTACTCACTCAGTTACTTACTTACCTACTCAGTTACTTACTTACTTACTTACTCAGTTACTCAGTTACTTACTCACTCAGTTACTTACTTACCTACTCAGTTACTTACTTACTTACTTACTCAGTTACTCAGTTACTTACTTACTTACTTACTCAGTTACTCAGTTACTTACTTACTTACTCAGTTACTCAGTTACTTACTTACTTACTTACTCAGTTACTCAGTTACTTACTGACTTACTTACTTACTCAGTTACTCAGTTACTTACTGACTTACTTACTTACTTACTCAGTTACTCAGTTACTTACTTACTTACTTACTCAGTTACTCAGTTACTTACTCAGTTACTTACTCAGTTACTTACTTACTCAGTTACTCAGTTACTTACTTACTTACTTACTCAGTTACTCAGTTACTTACTTACTTACTCAGTTACTCAGTTACTTACTTACTTACTCAGTTACTTACTTACTTACTTACTTACTCAGTTACTTACTTACTTACTCAGTTACTTACTTACTTACTTACTCAGTTACTTACTTACTTACTTACTCAGTTACTCAGTTACTTACTTACTTACTTACTCAGTTACTCAGTTACTTACTTACTTACTCAGTTACTCAGTTACTCAGTTACTTACTTACTTACTTACTCAGTTACTCAGTTACTTACTTACTTACTTACTTACTCAGTTACTTACTTACTTACTCACTTACTTACTTACTTACTCAGTTACTCACTTACTTACTTACTCAGTTACTCAGTTACTCAGTTACTTACTCAGTTACTCAGTTACTCAGTTATTTACTTACTTACTTACTTACTCAGTTACTTACTTACTCAGTTACTTACTTACTTACTTACTTACTTACTTACTTACTCAGTTACTTACTTACTTACTTACTCAGTTACTCAGTTACTTACTTACTCAGTTACTCAGTTACTTACTTACTCAGTTACTCAGTTACTCAGTTACTTACTCAGTTACTCAGTTACTTACTTACTTACTTACTTACTCAGTTACTCACTTACTTACTTACTCAGTTACTCACTTACTCACTTACTTACTTACTCAGTTACTCACTTACTTACTTACTTACTTACTCAGTTACTTACTTACTTACTCACTTACTTACTTACTTACTCAGTTACTCACTTACTTACTTACTCAGTTACTCACTTACTTACTCAGTTACTCAGTTACTTACTTACTTACTTACTCAGTTACTCACTTACTTACTTACTCAGTTACTCACTTACTTACTCAGTTACTCAGTTACTTACTTACTTACTTACTCAGTTACTCAGTTACTTACTTACTTACTCACTTACTCAGTTACTCACTTACTTACTTACTCAGTTACTCACTTACTTACTTACTCAGTTACTCAGTTACTTACTTACTTAGTTACTCAGTTACTCACTTACTTACTTACTCACTTACTTACTTACTCAGTTACTCAGTTACTCAGTTACTTACTCAGTTACTCAGTTACTCAGTTACTTACTTACTTACTTACTTACTCAGTTACTCACTTACTTACTTACTCAGTTACTCACTTACTCACTTACTTACTTACTCAGTTACTCACTTACTTACTTACTTACTTACTCAGTTACTTACTTACTTACTCACTTACTTACTTACTTACTCAGTTACTCACTTACTTACTTACTCAGTTACTCACTTACTTACTCAGTTACTCAGTTACTCACTTACTTACTCAGTTACTCAGTTACTTACTTACTTACTTAGTTACTCAGTTACTTACTTACTTACTCACTTACTCAGTTACTCACTTACTTACTTACTCAGTTACTCACTTACTTACTTACTCAGTTACTCAGTTACTTACTTACTTAGTTACTCAGTTACTCACTTACTTACTTACTCAGTTACTCAGTTACTTACTTACTCAGTTACTCAGTTACTTACTTACTTACTCAGTTACTCAGTTACTTACTTACTCAGTTACTCAGTTACTTACTTACTTACTCACTTACTCAGTTACTCACTTACTTACTTACTCAGTTACTCACTTACTTACTTACTCAGTTACTCAGTTACTTACTTACTTAGTTACTCAGTTACTCACTTACTTACTTACTCACTTACTTACTTACTCAGTTACTCAGTTACTCAGTTACTTACTCAGTTACTCAGTTACTCAGTTACTTACTTACTTACTTACTTACTCAGTTACTCACTTACTTACTTACTCAGTTACTCACTTACTCACTTACTTACTTACTCAGTTACTCACTTACTTACTTACTTACTTACTCAGTTACTTACTTACTTACTCACTTACTTACTTACTTACTCAGTTACTCACTTACTTACTTACTCAGTTACTCACTTACTTACTCAGTTACTCAGTTACTCACTTACTTACTCAGTTACTCAGTTACTTACTTACTTACTTAGTTACTCAGTTACTTACTTACTTACTCACTTACTCAGTTACTCACTTACTTACTTACTCAGTTACTCACTTACTTACTTACTCAGTTACTCAGTTACTTACTTACTCAGTTACTCAGTTACTTACTTACTTACTCAGTTACTTACTTACTTACTTACTCAGTTACTCAGTTACTTACTTACTTACTTACTCAGTTACTCAGTTACTTACTTACTTACTTACTTACTTACTTACTTACTTACTCAGTTACTCAGTTACTTACTTACTTAGTTACTCAGTTACTCACTTACTTACTTACTCACTTACTTACTTACTCAGTTACTCACTTACTTACTTACTCAGTTACTCACTTACTTACTCAGTTACTTACTTACTCAGTTACTCAGTTACTTACTTACTCAGTTACTCAGTTACTCAGTTACTTACTCAGTTACTCAGTTACTTACTTACTTACTTACTTACTCAGTTACTCACTTACTTACTTACTCAGTTACTCACTTACTCACTTACTTACTTACTCAGTTACTCACTTACTTAGTTACTCAGTTACTTACTTACTTACTTACTTACTTACTCAGTTACTCACTTACTTACTTACTCAGTTACTCAGTTACTTACTCACTTACTCAGTTACTCAAGTTACTTACTTACTCAGTTACTTAGTCAGTTACTCAGTTACTTACTCAATCAGTCACTTATGTACTTACTCAGTTGGTTGCTTGTTCAGTCATGCATTTACTTAAGTGAAGTCAGTTACTTTGTCATTCACTTATGTACTTAATTAGTTGCTTGTTTGCTTGCCTGCCTTCCTTAGTTAATGATTGAGTGAGTTAAGTTATCTTGCAGTGGGAGGTTAGTGTTGAGGACAAATGGATATTGCAGTGTTGTGATGGTTGGGGATGAGGAACATCTGGAGCTTGGTGAAGAAGATCCAAGAGCAGGTGTTGTGCTTGTGTGTTTGATTGTTCCAGCTGCTGGTGTGGTGGTTGCTTGATTGACTGAGTTGAGTGATTGTGTGATAGATGGTTTCAGCTGGTGTTGTAACTGTTTTGACGTTGGATTGGTTAGCAGCAGCGGCAATGACAGGTGTAGTGAGGTTGATTGGTTGATTGATTGGTGTGATGGAAAGAATGTGCAAACCAGATAGATTTATAGTTTATTGTCTGTTGTGGAAGCAAACATTGACAGGTGGACAATTGATTGAGTTGTACACTTGCTGATATGACATTGAATTGGTTGGTTGATACATTGATTGATTGACTGACTGTCACTGAGGTGGTTATAATGAGGTGATGTGGTGTACATAGAGTTGATTGTTGTCAAGGAAGTTAATTGGGTTGTGTGTGAAGGATGGCAAGAAGTGTTATGTGATTGGTTGTACATACAAGTACTGTATTGACAAGTACTTGTCATTGATACTGTGTCAGATGCACCTCCTAAGTCATTGGGTGTCTTGCATGTGTGTGTATATATATATGCATGCCTTGTTGGTTGATTGATTAAACAAACACAAGAGGTGAAGTGTATGGGCCTCTTGGTAATACAGTTGTATGATTGACCAGACAGACAAGGTTTGAACATGTTTTAATGATCAACATTATTTCAGAGTCATTGTCAGAGGATGGCCAGCAGGGGTGCACGGTCTGGGAGCGAGCGATGTGCAGCATGTCTGCAGTCAGCCAGGGACCTAGGGGGCGATAGAGATGGCATCTATTAGCAGGAGCACATGGCATGAGTTAGCTTAGCATCAAGGGTTAGCAAAGGAAATGTTTCAGGTACCTGGTTCAGGGCCTGTTTGAAGCAGCGCAGGCATACTTGAGGGTTTCACAAGCACTTGTACGGAAGCACGGCGGCCATGACAGGAAGAGAAAGAGAGACACAAATAAGTTTCAAGTAGCACACGGTGGCCATGAACACCAAGAATGAGGGTTTTGCACGTACTTACCGGGCAGGAAAAAAAGCGTTGGGGCCCTCCGGGCTAACTCCTGCGGGACAACTCCCTAGGGACTCCTCCATGGGCGACTGAGGTGCGTCTGTTCTGCGTCTTAGTGCTTCGAAGTCTTCCAGTCAGCCTCTGCAGAGACAGACACACATGAGTTTCAAACAGCACACGGTGGCCACAAACACCAAGAATGAGGGTTTTGCACAGGTTGGTTGCTCATGTACTTACCAGGCAGAAAAAGAAAAGAAAAAACGTTGGGTCCCTCCTTCGGGCTAACTCCTGCGGGACAACTCCCTAGGGACTCCTCCATGGGCGACTGAGGTGCGTCTGTTCTGCGTCTTAGTGCTTCGAAGTCTTCGTGTCGCCGAAGGCGAGTGAGCGGGAGAGCAAGAGAGCTGAGAGCGGGAGCAAGCTGGAGCTACTGACGCTACTGCCGCTCTCGCTGCCGCTCGACTCCGGAGTGACCTTTTGTACACGGTCAGGAGATGTGATGGAGGGAAAACTGAAAGAAAAACACAAAAAACATCAGTTAGAAACACAGTCACAATACAGGAGCAAAAACACCACCTCAAATCAGGTCTCCAAAAATATAACTCAACCTCCATTCAGCGCTACAATCAGCAACCTGCAAACTGTTTGTCCTTCCGCACAATAAATACATCCAACTCCAGCTACTTACGCTTCTCTGAAGTTCCATCCCACTGCCAACGGTCACATTCTGCACTTCAATCTCCCAACACGTCCCACAGAATCTCCAAACGCACCAACTCGTGCTTCGTGCAGCCACTGAACATGTACCTGCTAAAAAAGACAAATAGCACAGGTCAAGTCACCCCACAGGCCTCCTACTACAACATGAAGGTTCTCCAGCACCAAATGACACCAAAAAACAACATAACGCATGAAGCAGCTCACCTCAAACATCTCAATGCCTTCCTCCTCCTGGTGCTCGCTCGCTCTCCACCTCTTCCTCCTCTCATCACTCTTCTCTATCTGCACAGTGCCAACCCAGCAGTAACCTTAGCACATGGGCCTGCTTGAACCGCTCCAGTGCCAGCCTCCCACATCCTAGTAATAAAAGAAGGGGATGAAAACCAGGGATATGAATGGGTAAACGGAGTAGCCAGGTAAAAAGAAGCTAGCACTCAAGCTAGCTCACTGTAATCACAATTCCTACATATAAAGAGTCGTCAACTGTGGACACTCTCCCACCACCAACCTCAGCAAAAGTCAGGACATGCTAGGGTGTATATACCATCTTCAACACCTGCTCACACCAACAAATGTTTGATCATTACGCTACATTTACAAACATAGAATTCACTGTGGCAGAAAGGAGCAACCAAAACATACAGTATACTGTATGTGACGATATATATATATATATTTTTACAGGATGACAAATAACATACAACTACAAATAACAGAATTACAAAGTAGGCACTAGCTGTACAGGTGTGTGTGTGTGTGTGTGTGGGGGGGGGGAGGAGAGAAGGGGATATACACATCATCTCATACATAAATAACTACATCAATAAATCCATAAACCTAACCACTCCAAAACCAAGTGCCTCACACATGATCCTGTACAGAAATACTCTTGACAAACAAAGCACACATCACTCCATTTCTACAAGAACCTTGTGCCAATGTCCAAATAATTATAACAGCCACCATGACAACAAAAGGTATCTCACGTACAATTGCCTGGCCAACCCAGTTCTCTACCAGATACAACATGTACTCCTCAAAGGCTTAAAACAACATTAATGTGACATTATCGGGGGGGGGGGTCAATACACTATTGACCTGGCTAAACCACAAACAAACCATTACCCAACCCTACAATAACATTTCCACGCATTAGCAATTTATTACTTGATACAAGATACCATTTTAACCGAAACCCACACCAAATGATAAAATGACCGCACCCACCTCAGCTAAAATCCCTGTTGAACCAAGATGACCCAACAACCCCTTAACTCGCAGGCCAACCCATCCCTGGTGCCACATTACTCCGTAACGATACCGCACTACTTCAGAGAGGCCCATCATCCACTCCAGTCTTTTCCACATTCTATTGTCTTCATTTCAGCACTACACCCAATACAGCTTTCCATTAACTGTTTTCTTGACATTTCATACTACCTTTCAAACAAACAACTATTTGTAACGAACAATTTGTCCTAACAATATTAAACAATCAAAATAAATACAAGTATGAAAAGATCCATCTGGAAAGTAAGAATCTTTCCACAGGCACTCCTTCAACACCCTGATCAAGGTGTCCACAAACAAACCCAGAGGGACCTTAACTATTTCAGCACAAACAAAGACGTAGAGGAGTGTCAGGTGAGGAACTGCCATTACCACCTGCCGCTGGTCTGGCCCAGAGCTTCCCTCAGAGAGCTTCCCCCAGACAACCCTGGACAAGATGAGGACGGCTGTCCAGAAAACAAGACGGACTGGAGGGAAGAGGAGTCACTACCAGCTAGGTCATTATTCTTGATCATTTATTTTGATACCGCAGAAAGACAACAAGTTCTCCCTTACCGCTGACTGAAAGCTCCATCTCCGTAACACTACAGACAGAGCCTGTTGTCATGGCAGCAAGGGGCATGGCTGACAGGACAGTGTTGTCCTCGTCCCTTTCATCCTCATGGGACCCCCAGGGCTCCTAAGCACCAGGATGTGATGACACACAGCTGGCCTAGAACAGAGACACACACACAAACACCACTGTTAGCATTAATTCAGTTGTCTGGCCCAGTCCACATAAATTAATTAACCTAAGACTATTACACACATTAAGTAGCCTGGGTCAGGAGAAAGAGCAAACAGCTCCAACACCACAGCAGACCACAACACAGTTTTTTCAGCAAAACAACAAGCTTGCTCTGTGTGTGTGTGTGTGTGTGTGTGTGTGTGTGTGTATACTCATACTTACTTGATGATGCATTTCCATGTGTTGGCATGCAGTGCTGTGGCCAGGTTACAGAGCACATGTCCATCAAGTTGCAAATCCCTGAATATAAAAACACACAGAAACATTACAAAGACGCAAATTCAATCCAATTCCTCTTCTGATAAATCCCATTATGAATACTGCCCTGTTCCCCAAATCCTAACAATCATTGCTAGTAGCAAAAACATGAAACGTACACTACCGTTCAAAAGTTTAGGGTCACATTGAAATGTCCTTATTTTTTTAAGGAAAAGCACTGTACTTTTCAATTAAGATAACTTTAAACTAGTCTTAACTTTAAAGAAATACACTCTATACATTGCTAATGTGGTAAATGACTATTCTAGCTGCAAATGTCAGATTTTTGGTGCAATATCTACATAGGTGTATAGAGGCCCATTTCCTGCAACTATCACTCCAGTGTTCTAATGGTACAATGTGTTTGCTCATTGGCTCAGAAGGCTAATTGATGATTAGAAAACCCTTGTGCAATCATGTTCACACATCTGAAAACAGTTTAGCTCCTTACAGAAGCTACAAAACTGACCTTCCTTTGAGCAGATTGAGTTTCTGGAGCATCACATTTGTGGGGTCAAGTAAACGCTCAAAATGGCCAGAAAAAGAGAACTTTCATCTGAAACTCGACAGTCTATTCTTGTTCTTAGAAATGAAGGCTATTCCATGCGAGAAATTGCTAAGAAATTGAAGATTTCCTACAACGGTGTGTACTACTCCCTTCAGAGGACAGCACAAACAGGCTCTAACCAGAGTAGAAAAAGAAGTGGGAGGCCGCGTTGCACAACTAAACAAGAAGATAAGTACATTAGAGTCTCTAGTTTGAGAAACAGACGCCTCACAGGTCCCCAACTGGCATCTTCATTAAATAGTACCCGCAAAACACCAGTGTCAACATCTACAGTGAAGAGGCGGCTGCGGGATTCTGGGCTTCAGGGCAGAGTGGCAAAGAAAAAGCCATATCTGAGACTAGCCAGATTTAAAAAAAAAGATTAAGATGGGCAAAAGAACACAGACATTGGACAGAGGAAGACTGGAAAAAAGTGTTGTGGACGGATGAATCCAAATTTGAGGTGTTTGGATCACAAAGAAGAACGTTTGTGAGACGCAGAACAAATGAAAAGATGCTGGAAGAATGCCTGACGCCATCTGTTAAGCATGGCGGAGGTAATGTGATGGTCTGGGGTTGCTTTGGTGCTGGTAAGGTGGGAGATTTGTACAGGGTAAAAGGGATTCTGAATAAGGAAGGCTATCACTCCATTTTGCAACGCCATGCCATACCCAGTGGACAGCGCATGATTGGAGCCAATTTCATCCTACAACAGGACAATGACCCTAAACACACCTCCAAATTGTGCAAGAACTATTTAGAGCAGAAGCAGGCAGCTGGTATTCTATCGGTAATGGAGTGGCCAGCGCAGTCACCAGATCTGAACCCCATTGAGCTGTTGTGGGAGCAGCTTGACCGTATGGTACGCAAGAAGTGCCCATCCAACCAATCCAACTTGTGGGAGCTGCTTCTGGAAGCGTGGGGTGCAATTTCTCCAGATTACCTCAACAAATTAACAGCTAGAATGCCAAAGGTCTGCAATGCTGTAATTGCTGCAAATGGAGGATTCTTTGACGAAAGCAAAGTTTGATGTAAAACAAATCTTATTTCAAATACAAATCATTATTTCTAACCTTGTCAATGTCTTGACTCTATTTTCTATTCATTTCACAACATATGGTAGTGAATAAGTGTGACTTTCCATGGAAAACACAAAATTGTTTGGGTGACCCCAAACTTTTGAACGGTAGTGTACATTGTGAGAAACCAAACAAGTGTCACAGGGAAGAACCGTAAAAACGCTCAGTTAAAACATCTATAATCAAACACTGAACCTCTAAAGTGCAGGCCTGCAGTCACGCCACCATCTGTCATGTCAGCCATCAGTGTCACAAAGTTCCAAACCCACCTGTAAAGCGTTCCTTAGAAGGACCTGAAGCCCACAATTCTGCCTGGACAGCCCTCTGATCTGCCCAAGCATCTGTCCCATTGTCAGGCCACCAAACACCTGGATCACCTGAGGGCAGTTCAACACATGACCACGCAAACACTCCAAGCATACAACAGAAAGAAACACACATCTATCATTTATACAACCTTACCTATTTAACATTCTTCCTCCACCTCTGACAAATCAGCATAGCGAAAGAACACATCTGGGATTATTTTCAGCAAACCTGGACAGAGAGAGACACACAAACACAACATTGAAAATACTGACTAAAAGTATTTAGGACACTACTAATAATCAGCCTTGTCTACATTTCTCCCTGACCTATCCACCAATATTCTTTACCATTCAATCATTCTGAATCAAAAGCCTGATGATAGTTCAACTCCAACAATATCATTCATCTGTTAAATTTTCAGTAATGATTACAGTAATGATTAAACAAATTCTATTGTAATATTGTAAAAACAAAAACTTACAGGTGTGTTTTCCTCCCAGCTCAGGGCACCATGATTGATTAATGGACTTCATCTTCAAACAGACAAACTAGCACAAGGCACATGTTCCACAATACTCATTAAAACTTACAAACAAAATACTCATTCCTAATGAAATAGAACTTTGTGAAAAGACACATTTATACTCTTTTCTTTTTTTGACTCTGTTGAAGAACATCTTCAGTTCCTTCAAACTAACCTGCAACATTGTCTACACATGCTAACTCATAACAACAAGCATACAGCTACCATTCCAAAACACCTAACAAACAATAATAATAATAATAATAATAAATACATATAACACCCTACCAAACTTGCTACACATGTACTGCACTACAAAGCTAAATCACCACTAACATTAAAACCAGTTGGCTAACTGCTAACAAACACACCTGCTACTTGTTCTACAAACATTTTCAATTTACCTGCAGACTAAAGGGCCCAAATAGTTTAACTTTTAACAGGGAAACATTTGTTTTGTTAACAATGTTTGTTTAACTTATTTCCAGACTGTGTTTTAAAACAAACATTGAAAAGTTGTACCTTTCCTCCATTAAGGTCCCCTTCCCATAATGCACCTCGCTGTGGAGGTCCCCTTCCCATAATGCACCTCGCTGTGGCCATCATATTGACTTCAACTTGTAGTTCTACAAAGACACTGTTGTAGTTCGGATGACATCGTGGCATTCCATATGCAGATATCCATCAAATTAGAACTTTTACACACATTAAACAAAATAAAGGATACGCTGACTCCATATATACCACCATGTCATGTACCATGTCATGTACCACATACACATTAGGTTCTAATTTTTCAATAACACTGTATATAATTACATGCATACACCTAGCTGGATTTTGATAACCACTTACACGCTGTATTTACAACCAAAACAAAAATATTCAATCCTCCTTTTGAATATATGTATGAAAGGAACACATTAATACTAATAGAAATGCTCTCTGCAAGCCGTTAACTTCACCCATTCGGTGTTACCAAACATCTGGTTACCTGGCCGACCGCAAACAACAGGGAAGGCGATCGGTCGAGGAACAAGAAAAACCCATGACCGTGGGCGACTTTTATAAATTTAATATATCAATATATAGAGATATTTATCAACAGCTTCATTGTATAGAAACGTGAGTGAGACCATTTTGGCATACAGTACAGATATTCCAGGTAAGTACAGAAGTTGCTAGGATTAACCCCCGCCCACCCTCTACCCTACACACAAAAAACCATAAACAACATGGTAAAATACACAATAATACACACAAACAAGGCACCAATAAATAAAAAAATGATAACCCCTCTTTCTTTTTCAACACGCAACAACACAAATCTATTTAACAGAATTAACTACAGAATGAACATCCTAAATTCTGCAATGCTTTACTGTTAAAAAAAATAAGAGCAAAACAAAATGATACAAATCAGACAGAAATGAAATAAAAACACTTTGGCAGATTATTAATTTTTTAGTTACAATCAAGTAGTAAAGAAATCCAGTGCTTTTGTGTACAAATAAATTCATATATAGTCTACACTCTTCTTTTTTTCTTTATTCCAGGGAGCCTTTATGTACATCCTTTTGTACATATACGATTAAAACATTATCAAAAGTTTTTGCTGTATGAAAATCTATTTACATGATCAAAGTCATGATTCAAAACCATTGAACTGTCCTCACCCCCCCCCCCCCCCCCCCCCCCCCATCCTTCAGTCTTACCTATGCATCACTTTACACAGTGCAGAAGGCTTCTTGAAAAGTTTGTGCAACAAACAGCATACAAAATGTTTTTCAATATGGTTGACAGATGAAGGAAGCCTGTGATGTCTGACAAGTCCATGAAAGAACTCTACTCCCCTCCCCCCCCCCCCCCCAAACCACCATGTCCATTGAAGTGTACAAAAAACTCATAGGGTATCAGATCAACATCCTTCAAGTAATATAACACAGGGAGCAGGTAAATATCAACTACTGTTCAAGAAGACAGGGGTCAGAAGGGTCACACTTCATAGCAAACATCCCATAGACACATGAAACATGGGGAATCGCTAGGGGTCACACTTGACAGCAGCAGAGTCATCAAAGGATCCACATATTGGTGTGAAAGAGGCCGGGGGGGGGGGGGGGGGGGGGGGGGGGGGGGGGGGGGGGGGGGACAAAGTTCAGGGTGAGAGGGCATTAATCCATGACAAACGTCCTCTTCCTCCCTCCATCCAGTGTGTGTGTGTCTGTCCATCCTTCCAGGAAGATAACTCTTGTCAACCACAATGAGATGAAGCAGGATGTAGCCAGACAAAACGAGATGGACCAACAGACAGCAGAGGTGAGGAGATGTAATGGTGTTAGATGGGGGGGGGGGGGGGGGGGGTAGGGGGGGGTGGTCACAGGAAGGTGGAAGGTGTGGACCCCACCAGTCTAGGGACTATAGCTACGCAGAGAAAGGAAAGAAGTGACAGGAGAAAAAGGAACCTAATGTACAACCTACTATTGTTCCTACAGAACCCACCCTCAGAACCTGCTAAAGAACCTTCTACTGTCCCTACAGACTCTCAGAACCCTACCAAAGAACCATCTATTGTTCCTCGAGAACCAACCCTTGGAACCTGGACCCACACCTTAATCACCAACACACTGCCAGATATTTGGCCTTCTACCACTGTATTCCAGATACAAGATAACACTGTAACTCTGCCTTCATGGTCCGTTATAAATAATACATGATTGTTTTGAAGCATTAACCTAGCCACATGCAGGCTCTGTTAGATGCATGGTTCAGGGCAAACCCTTATTATTAGGTTTAGCCACACCTGAACGTACTCTGACCAGCACCAGTCTGTGTTGTACAACAGAAGGTTGGGAACTTCAACAGGGATCAATA
>CM059336.1:9039839-9044839 GCA_030340685.1 Protosalanx chinensis
AAGGGAGGAGGACGGAGAAGAACACGGTCGAGTTTGATTTCACGAAGCGAAAGTTGAAAGACTCGACAAAGAGTCAATAAACCACAGAAACTCAAACCACAAACCGCTTTGGGGCGGTCAGACCTGCTGACGGATCGACGGCGCTGCCCATCAACAGACCCGTCTGAAGCTGTGAGGCGTATCTAGGGAGAGGTCAACACACGACTCAACAAGCTCCACTAGCCCTCTAAACCTACACTTGACATCTGAATCAGGAAGTAACACCCCCCCCCCCCCCCGTAGAGGGGCACCTGTGGGGGGGTCCAGAGGGGCGGACACCACTTCATTTACTCCCTCCAAACTGTTACCCTTCCATTACCTTGGATTGACGTGTTTGTATTCAGCGGGGGGGGGGGGGCTGCGTTAGACTTTACTGCAGCGAGTCAACGCAGCAGGGGGTCATCAGAACTCCTGTAATCCCAGGGTGCACCGGGGCACCAAGGTTCCTGGTTTGTGTCTGTCTGCCAACCTGCGACCGGCTCTGATTACGGCGCTGCCAGCTGGCCTCATCCATCAGACTTAACTGCTGATCAACGCCACATCATGTAGAAGGAGGGTTAAACAGTCACTCGGTGTGGCTGAGCACGCACACCGCCATGCTGCATGCATACAAACTGTCCTACATAGCCCCTCCCCTCCATCCCTCTACTTCCTGCCTATCTCACACGCCACACTCCATCAACCATGCCAGGAAGTGATGTCACTTGCATTTCCTTCCTACTCTGTTACTGCTGAGCCTCCCCCTCCATTTCTCCCTCCCTCCCTCTCTCCCTCCCTCCCTGTCTCTCTCCTCCCTCCCTGTCTCTCTCCCTCCCTCCCTCCCTGTCTCTCTCCCTCCCTCCCTCCCTCCCTGTCTCTCTCCCTCCCTCCCTGTCTCTCTCCCTCCCTCCCTGTCTCTCTCCCTCCCTCCCTGTCTCTCTCCCTCCCTCCCTCCCTGTCTCTCTCCCTCCCTCCCTCCCTGTCTCTCTCGGGAGGGAGGGGAGGAGGGAAGGGGAGGAGGGAAGGGGAAGGAGGGGAGGGAGGGGAGGAGGGAAGGGGAGGGAGGGGAGGGAGGGGGGTTAATGGAGCTGAGCGTCGCTCCCAGGAAAAAGCCCCCTCATCACCCAGAGATCAGGAGTCGCTTTGACTGGCAGTGTGTTATCTAAACTATCAGCTATCTAAACAGGAATGGGAGGGGCAAAGAGGTAGGGGGGGTGGTATGGGTGGAGAGAGAGAGAGGGAGAGAGAGGGGGGAGAGAGAGTGTGAGAGAGAGGGAGAGAGGGAGATAAAGAATATAGGAGAGAGAGAGAGAGAGAGAGAGACAGATAGATAGACAGACACAAAGACAGAGAGACAGGGAGAATGCCAGTTAAGAGCCCCAGCAGTGTTCCAGTGGTAGACTGGACACCTGTCCTTCCTCAGAGGGGGCAGACCTCCCAGTCTGCTGGCCTGTTCCACTTCTGCTCAGCCCAGACCACCGTCTGCTCAGCTGCAGGGGGGAAATACACTTTGAACCACCTCCCGGCTCATGTAATGGGATGAGAGATGGGATTTCCTGGCTGGTCAAGAGCACTGAGCTGAATATGCTGTTCTCTCTCTCTCTCTCTCTCTCTCACTCTCTCCCCCCCCCTCTCGCTCTCTCCTCTCTGTCTCTCTCTCTCTGTGTCTCTCTCTCTCTCTCTGTTTCTCTCTCTCTCTCTCCCTCTCTCCCCCAGCCTCTCTCTCACCCAGACACTGAAGCATGCAGGCAGTCTAAATGCCATTGGTTTCACTTGTTATTTCTCACCAAGCCAATGCTCTCTCTTCCCCTGTTCCCTGTTTGAATGCGAGGCCATCAGCTGCTTTGCTGCGCTCAGGAGAAAAAGTACCTTCTGCCATAATCGGAGGGAAGGAAAATCATGCTGAAAGTAGGATGATTGAGGAGAGAGGGGGGAGAGCTAGAGAGGGGGGGGGGGACAGAGAGGGGGGAGACAGAGAGAGGGTGGGAGAGCTAGAGAGGGGGGGGAGACAGAGAGAGGGGGGAGAGCTAGAGGGGGGGGGGAGACAGAGAGAGGGGGGGAGAGCTAAAGAGAGGGTGGGAGAGCTAGAGAGAGAGGAGGGGAGAGACAGAGAGGGGGGAGACAGAGAGAGGGGGGGAGAGCTAGAGAGAAGGGAGAGACAGAAGAGAGGGGAGAAAAAGAGAGACACAAAGAAAGGAAAAAGGAAGAACAATTTTAAAAGAGAGAGAGAGAGAGAGAGAAAGAGAGAGAATGAGTGATGTGCGAAAGAGCCAGATGGAGATATAGACAGCTTCAAGCGGTCATTACTGCGACGGGAAACGGAAAAAAAATCTCCTTATTATACCTAAAACTTCAAGAGACAGAAGAAGAAAGGCAATTTTCCACCATCCTCCTCTTCCTCACGACGATACAGCGACTCAGAGATGGGAAATGTTTTAAAGGGAGCAATTACAGCATCAACAAACTGTCTGGGTTCAAAGGTCGCGTGCTTCTAAAGAGTACCTCAACCCAGAGCGCCACGTCTGAAATCTGACACCAGCCCCTTCCAGCCCAGCAGCAGCAGGGGGGGTCTCAGAGAGCGGAGGAGAGTCCGCAGAGCGAGGCTTCATGTGGGGCAGAGCAGAGCAGCGAGGAGCCTGGAGGAAGGAGCAGAGAGAGACATGTCTGAATATGGACACAGTACAGCTGGAGAGAGATGCATCGTACTGGACAGAGGAGACTGACAGGCATCAGAGCAAGGGTGGAGGATTGACTTTGACATGGGGGAGGGGGGCGTTGGGGGTGGGGGTGGGACAGAATTGTTGGCAAAATGAGATAGCTTCTCTGTCGCGCTTTCAAAAGAAAAATTTGATATGTACACTTTTTTGATCCTGCGATAAAGGCAGTTTTTTGGGGGAGGCGGGGGGACACATACAACATTTTCCAAAATTGAGGGGGACGCATCCCCCCCGCCATCCCCCCTCCCCCCTCAGTTCCTGCCCGATGGAGAATGTTGACAAGCTTCAGAGTGTTTCCAACCTTGAGTTATAAGATGCTGTCAGAGAAAGAAACAGCACGTTCACTGCAGTCAGACAGTAGATGCACTGGGGATTGTGGGATGTGATTATAGTGACCTCGTTCTTTGAACGTAAAGAGGAGAGAGAAATGACACTGTGTGCTGCTACTCTGAAGTAAGGTATTACTGCTGCGAGAAACAACACAGTTGAAACAAATATTTAGAAAAAATATCATTTTAAAATAACCTTTTTGAAAGGTTGTCTTTCGGAAAAAATATTGTAGATTTGTTTTGTTTTAGTAGACATTTTCAAAAACAATTTTAGCACCTATAGTCTTCCTCCCTCTCTGCTTCCTCCTCTTCCTCCCTCCCTCCCTCCACCCCCCTCCTCTTCCTCCCTCTCTGCTGCCTCCTCCTCCTTCCTCCTCCACCCTCCTTTTCTTCCTCCCTCCCTCATCCCCTCCCTCTTCCTCCTCCACCCCCTCCTCTTCCTCCCTCTCTGCCTCCCCCTCCTCTTCCTCCCTCTCTGCCTCCCCCTTGTCTTCCTCCCTCTCTGCCTCCCCTCCTCTTCCTCCCTCTCTGCCTCCTCCTTCTCCTCCCTCCCTCCACCCCCCCTCCTCTTCCTCCCTCTCTGCCTCCCCCTCCTCTTCCTCCCTCTACCTTCCACCATGGCTCAGTGTACCGAGGTGCTTCCATCAGTGGAGGCCAGGTCTGGCCTCTCCATGGGGCCCCGCTGAGATCTCCCCCCTGCCCTCTCCTCACAGCACTGGAAGCCCTCATTAGCAGTGCAGGCACGCTGCACTTTGTCTCGACTAAAATAACACCTTCACACACCCCCCCCCTCCCCTCGTCCCCCCCCCCCCTCCCCCCTTCCCCCCCCTCCCCATTCTCTTCCTGTCAGCCCACCGTAGTCAACTGCAAGGGCAGGAAGACCACCTGCTGGAGAGAGCATCTCTCTCTCTCTTTCTTTCTCTCTCCCTGTCTCATTCAGTTCCTATTTTTCTGCATCTCTTTCTCCTCCTTCGCTCACTTGCTCTCCCTCTCCCTCTCACTCTCCATCTATCTCTCCATCTCTTTCTCCATCTCCCTCTCCCTCTCCCTCTCCATCTCTCTCCATCTCTCTCCTGTCCTGTCTCTTCTTCCTCTCAGACTCTCTCTCCACTAACTCAGTTCGGCCCTTCAGCTTCTCTCTAAAAGCTGCTGAGGTAATGTTCCTGTTCCACTGCATGCTGTTTAGGTTTTCTGATGTTTTTCACTTTGAGCCTTTGGAGAGCTCAAAGACTTTTATCTTCTCTCTCTCTCTCTCTCTGTCTATCTCTGCCTCTCTCCCCCTCTCTCTCTCCCCATCTCCTTCTCTCCCCCTCTCCCTCTCTCTTTATATTCCAGGCCAATACCATCCACGCCCATGTGGTAAACACAGAGTTTGCCAAGAAGCTTAAAGTAAAAATTTTTTTACCCACTCTAGAAAAGGAGGAGAGATTGGAAGAAAAATAAATGAAAGCAAAAAGGGATGGAGAGAGTTAACGTGAGCGGGTTTCATCTCTCTGAAACACCCTCTGCTGTGGACGAAGCTCCCATCTGTCTGACAAGGTCAACCTGCTCTCTCAGCACGAGAGGAGGTCTGGAACAGCTTATGGGAAATGAAAACGTTATTTTGTTGTCATTTGATATCCGGGTCTTTCGTTTTCTCTGCGTTATGTTCCGTTTGCAAGGCCCAAAGCTCAGACAATTTGACATCATTATGTGCTAGAAATAAAATAAAACAAATCATGAAAGAGGGTTTTTCTCATTCTTCCTAACTTACACACACACACACACACACACACACACACACACACACACACACAGGGCTCACCGGGAGATAAACCAATTTGTGGAGGAAAGGGAACCGTGGCAACGAAGGTTTGGCGTTCCCTCAGGGTCTGCCGACCCTCCCAGGTGACCTTCCATCAGGCCTTGCAGGAGCCTCCCCCGGGTGAACCAATCA
>CM059336.1:9047339-9072049 GCA_030340685.1 Protosalanx chinensis
AGCTGGAGGCATTATGAACCACAGCTGGAGGAACACAGGCAGGACTTCATTCACAACGCCACTTAGCGTGTCCACGGGACCGCTGGCTGTTTGGATACGCGTGGGGGGGGGGGGGGGGGGGTACGTGATGTGGGACCCCCCTGGATCATCTTGAAGTGGGGTGAGCTCTGAGGGAGGGAGACACGACAAACATCATGAAGGATGAAGGACAGAAGAGCTTGTTGAGGAACATCAGTGATTCATACCTGACCTCTGGGTGAATACACAACACCACTCAGCTGAAAAGACCTGGAGGATCTATGTAGTTTGTTTACTACACACACACACACACACGCACATGCACACACACACACACACACACAGACACACACACACAGCCAGACCAAAACAACAGCGTGACTCGACTGTGTCCTCCCCAGTCAGCAGCACTAGTGGAGCAGCACCAATCAGCATGCAGTAATCTCAGGTCACCTCTCAGCAGTTTTGGTTGGGTGGAGGGGCTGGGAGACTGGGGGACTAGGGGGCTGGGAGACTGGGGGGCTAGGGGGCTGGGGGGCTGGGAGACTGGGGGGCTGGGAGACTGGGGGACTAGGGGGCTGGGAGACTGGGGGGCTAGGGGGCTGGGGGGCTAGGGGGCTGGGGGGCTGGGAGACTGGGGGGCTGGGAGACTGGGGGGCTAGGGGGCTGGGGGGCTGGGAGACTGGGGGGCTGGGAGACTGGGGGGCTAGGGGGCTGGGAGACTGGGGGGCTAGGGGGCTGGGGGGCTGGGAGACTGGGGGGCTAGGGGGCTGTGAGGCTGGGGGGGGGCAGAGCTTTCTACAAGGGTAATCCTCGAACAGATTACGCTGCAGTTCAGGAGGTAAATTAACCAAGAGGGATTAAGTTTGACAAACAAACTCTGCTCTCTGTTCTGTGTCGGGGAAATGGATTGGAAGACTTCACAGAGGAAACTTCCGGATGACCTGTTTCCTGAAATCTCCGCCTCTCGCTCCGTTCGAACGTGACTTCCACAGACTGGGCCAGGGCTCTCTGGAGAGGACGTCCACCCCCGGGGCGACGCACATCTGCCCCCCTGTCTCTGTGGAGACAGCGGCTCCATGGAGGACCAAGCTGGAGACGTGGAGGAACGAGCCTTCACACACGGACCACTGGAGGAATCCAACACAAGAGGTCATACAACAGCAAGCATAACCAAACACACACACACACACACACACACACTCATACATCACCACAGGGTGAAATCACCAGGCCAGTACAATATCTCAACCCCCCTATTCCATCTGTTTGCTTGGAGAAAGATGACTCAATGTAGTTGTGTTGATCATTAGAGACAATTTTTGTCAATTGACATACAACTTCAGGGCAACAATGCTCCAGATTCAGGGCACACAACACCAACAGTTTCTCAACATATTCCTATCTGCTCCCCATCAATATTTAAGCTCTGCACGCTACAGTACATCTGCATCAGAGGCTGGGCGCAGAGGGGTAGAGAGGGGGAGGATGCCTGTGGCTGAAGGCTTGTTTTACATCAATGAAACACAACTTCTCCTCTCAACACGCTCCTGGACCAGACACACAGAGACGGTTAAGGGCTTTAGAAAAGGTTCACTCTGCAGACAAAGTGTAACCCACAGGGAACTTAAAGTTCCCCCTTTTCAAGCACGGGAACGATGTCGACGAGAACACTGTCACACGCAGAGCAGAGCGTGTGAGTGGATCTTTTGAAGCCAGAACAGCAGGTTGGTTTGTTCTTCCAGGGGTTCTACAGGAACACAGTCTCTACCAGAAGGCCCGTGCTTAGAAGATGTTCTGTTTACGTTTCCCGCCATTCGCAGCGGCGACCCCAGGTGAACTGTGACCCCTGAGGAAGGGAATGAGCCACACGGGCGTTAGGGACTGACTCATCTCCAGGCTCAGGAGGGAGAGACGGGAGGAGAACCGGTCATTAAAGCTTCTTCACACCCCCAGCCCAGGAATACATCTTGGTCTAACCCCCCCCTCCCATCCAACACAACACTAAACCTTTAAGTCCAGTTCCTCCATCTCACTTCCCTGCCTCTATCCCCAAATCCTTCCATCCTCCCTTCTCTTTTCTCCATCCCTCCCTCTGCCCCTCCGTCCTCTTCCTCTCTTTATCCCCCCACCATCCCCCGATCCCTCCTTCCCTCACCTCCCTCACCTCCGCCTCATTATCATTTCAAAGCTTCAGTGACTCCGCCCCACTTCCCGAACCAGGAAGCTTGCGAACATTCAGCTGACCTCCACATCCAACAGCATCAGGTCACATCTGGAGGGACAGACTGAGACAGACAACCAGATAGCAGTTAAAAATGACAACACAGGAAAAACACACAAATAGATGATTTATTTCCTATTTATTTACCCTCAGCCCCCACCCCCCCACCCCCCCCAGCCCCCACCCCCCCCTCCCCCTCAGCCTCCACCCCCCTCAGCTCACCTCCGACTCATCTCTCAGAATAACATCAGTCATCCAGACTGGGATCTTCGGGACGATGGGAGGAGGGAAGGGCTGGGGTGTAATTACAGGAGGATGTTGTGGTGGAGGGGGGGAGAGAGGGAGGGAGCACCGGAGGGGTGTCTGCCTGGGGAGGGAGCCTCCCTGCTGGGTCTTTAGTCTGGATTGCGATGCTGAGCCCTGGATATAAAACACGGAGGGCCCTGGTTCATCCTCGACCGAGACTCTCCTGCATGGAAGCATCCTGGAAAAAACATGTCAAAGCTTTACAAAGGAGTGAAACCTGAGAAGCTGTCACAGTCCCCGTCCCCGCACCCCCCAGGGGGGGCTGCTCATCCCTGCGCCCCCAGGGGGGGGCTGCTCAAAGCAGGCAGCTTTCGTCCCCTCTGACAGCCTTTAAGCAAAAGGAATATATTAATAAGGAAGCTTTAGGTTTACACACACAGACACACACACAAACACGGCCTCAGCCTGATGTAACTTGCATCCCATAATTTAAAACAGCAGACATTGTGACCATGGAACACAGACAGTAACACACAGGATGGCAGACAGACTCTTTGTATGTTAAGTGAGGGATGTACATTATATCAGGTGAAAGAAAGGCCTGATATAAATTGTATCTCTGCCGGAACTTTCACCCACACTTACACACACACACACACACGCGCACACACACAATTACACACACACACTTACACACACAAACATGCACTGAAAAGGCCTTTCTCCCTGTCATGCCTTGGGCTTATAAAGTTCAATGGTATTTTTGGTCTGGTCCATCTATTCATGTGTGTGTGTATTGTGTTCTCTATGTGTGTGTGTGCGTGTGCATGCGTGTGTGTGTGTGCGTGTGCACGTGTGCATGCGTGTGTGTGTGAGGAACCTTACTTGCCTCTCTGATGATTGATGATTTTTCTCTCTTCACTCCGCGTTGATGGGCTTGGAGGCGTTGCTGCGGTCGCAACGGAGGGAGAGAGAGAGAGAGAGAGAGAGAGAGAGAGGGAGGGAGGGATGGGGGAGATGGGTGAGAGAAAGAGAGAGAGAGGGGGGGGGATGGGAAGGAGGGATAAAGAGGACACCAGGCCAGTCTAAAGTCATTCTGAACATGGGAGGGCAACGACCATGAACGAACAGAGAAGTAGCCAAAAGTAGTTAATGACGTATTGATCTGCACACACACACACACACACACACTAAGCCACACACACATACACACCCAGCCACACACACAATCTCGCTGGGCTTTCAGACTGAGTGTGTGCTTCGGCAGGAAACTATGATGAGTAGAAAAATGGAGGAGAGAGAGAGAGCGCACGAAAGGAGGAAGAGATGAGTGACTGTTCTCAGTGTCACAGTGCCAAGCAACCTGAAGACCTGTGTGAACATGCAGGGGGGTTTATGGAGCTGTAATCCACATGCTGCATTGCTCCAATCTCATTTTACACCTCAGTACAAAGTCAAAAGCCATTATACAACTCCAGCTTTCACGAGCCATCACACACACACACTGCCCAAGTCCTCAGCCAACACACACACACACACTTCTGACTAGGATCAACCCTCGCAGCCCCAAGTAAAACCAAGAAAGAAAGTTGAATTACACAGCGCAAAAAGAAAAATGACTCCGTTAAAAGAAAGCTATTATTTCAGTGTGGAGGGTGAGATTGCCTTTGACTGTGATCAATGGGAGCCGGTGTACAGCTCTGTTACACAGGGGATAGGATTTGCCTCGAGACATTTATTACAGTCGTACGTCGCTCGCGTCTCAGCTGCCCCCCCCCCTCCCACCCCCCGCCCTCGTAATAGTCGTGTCGTGGTCGCTCTCTGTTTCATATTTCACACGAACCTCAATTACCGAACTCTTTTGGGAAGTATTTCACCTCGGACTCTCCGGAAGCTTCCACATTCTCCTCTAACGAACTATTCTGCTTCTCTGGAGTGTCGGGGGCCGGGGAGCGCAAGCTCGCGAGGTTTGACTTTCAATAACGGCATGAATCTGCTCCTGATGTGTGTTTAGGTGGGGTAATGGAAATGACTTTGTTACACTGTGCGGTCACAAGAATAGCTGCTATACAGAGAGAAAAAACTACCACTGTATTTTCAGAACATGATGACGGAATGACTGCGGTAAGGCCGAATAAAAGAGAGCGGTCTCTTGGTGGAGGGTGAAGGTTGGGTGTTTGCGAAACAGGTTTTTGAAAAGGTTACGATGCAAATTCATGATTGATTGGGGATCGAGGGACACGAGAGCCTTTGCAGTTCAAAAAATAAGCACGCGGCCATTAAATCCAATTCCTCCAGAGCCTTCCACAGACGGGTGCAGTAGGGAAACATCATAAAACAGAAAAACAACCATAAAACAAAACCCGCTACAATATCGCCTGGTGGAAGCGGCGGACCTTATAAAGGCAATATGACCGTTTCCATAAATATAAAGAAGTGTTTCTACGCGTGAGTACGTGCTCATATGAGAAGACGAGGCCAGCGGCCCTTTAGTTCTGCCCTACTTCTGCCGATCTGGAGGAAGAGCTGGCCAGACGGACCTGATGGGAGAGGCTGGGGGGAGAGGCTGGGGGGAGAGGCTGGGGGGAGAGGCTAGGGGTAGAGGCTGGGGGGAGAGGCTGGGGGTAGAGGCTGGGGGGAGAGGCTAGGGGTAGAGGCTGGGGGGAGAGGCTGGGGGTAGAGGCTGGGGGTAGAGGCTAGGGGTAGAGGCTGGGGGGAGAGGCTGGGGTAGAGGCTGGGGGTAGAGGCTGGGGGGAGAGGCTGGGGGGAGAGGCTGACGGGAGAGGCTGGGTGGAGAGGCTGGGTGGAGAGGCTGGGTGGAGAGGCTGGGAGGAGAGGCTGGGGGGAGAGGCTGGGGAAGAGGCTAGGGGGAGAGGCTGGGTGGGTGGAGGACTGGGTGGAGAGTAATCACATGACCTGCCCCCCGTCATCACATGACCAGCTCCCCGTCATCACATGACCAGCTCCCCGTCATCACATGACCTGCGCCCCGTCATCACATGACCAGCGTCCCGTCATCACATGACCAGCGTCCTGCCCCAGGGTAGGAGATCCAGTTCAAACAGCTTCACCAACCGCCTGATGTCCTCTAATCGTGTTCCAGCACTGTGTGTGGGCCACAGATAATACCTTACACACACACACACACACACACACACACACACACACACAGATAACACCTTACACACACACACACACACACACACAGATAACACCTTACACACACACACACACACACAGATAACACCTTACACACAACACACACACACACACAGATAACACCTTACACACACCACACACAGGCAAACACAGACAGTAACTAACACACACACCACACACACACACACACACCACACACAGCTAATAACAGCAATGTTTAGTCTGTTCCTCCTGAAGGCAGGACGATATCATCAGGAAGCTGACTGACTTGATTGAAAAGCCTCAGGGACCACTTCCTCCTTTGAATAGACCAATAGGCTGCTTAGAAGGATTGTTCAGACGTTTCCAGACATTTCGTTTGGCACAGTCCATTAAGGGCTCTATCCACTGGGCCTGAGGAGGGGCTGGGGGGCCTGGAGAACACAGGGCAGAGAGGGAGGGGCTGTGTTCTCCTCAGGGGGGAGAGAGAATCATCCCTGAGCAAGGATCCTCTTTTAGAGAGGCTGTTAACTCAGGGAGGGGGAGAGATGTGCATCTGCATACAACTACCATGTTTATTACAGGCTGCACACACACACACACACCAGTACACATGCCCACACACACACACACCAGTACACATGCCCACACACACACACACCAGTACACATGCCCCCACACACACACACACATGCATGCAGTGTATCCATGCAGTGTACCCATGCAGTGTACCCATGCAGTGTATCCATGCAGTGTACCCATGCAGTGTATCCATGCAGTGTACCCATGCAGTGTATCCATGCAGTGTACCCATGCAGTGTATCCATGCAGTGTACCCATGCAGTGTACCCATGCAGTGTACCCATGCAGTGTATCCATGCAGTGTATCCATGCAGTGTACCCATGCAGTGTATCCATGCAGTGTATCCATGCAGTGTATCCATGCAGTGTATCCATGCAGTGTACCCATGCAGTGTACCCATGCAGTGTACCCATGCAGTGTATCCATGCAGTGTATCCATGCAGTGTACCCATGCAGTGTACCCATGCAGTGTACCCATGCAGTGTATCCATGCAGTGTATCCATGCAGTGTATCCATGCAGTGTACCCATGCAGTGTACCCATGCAGTGTACCCATGCAGTGTACCCATGCAGTGTATCCATGCAGTGTATCCATGCAGTGTATCCATGCAGTGTATCCATGCAGTGTACCCATGCAGTGTATCCATGCAGTGTACCCATGCAGTGTATCCATGCAGTGTACCCATGCAGTGTTCACCCAGCTACCTGCACCCTGTGTTTAACCAGAGTAACCAGCCACACAGAGTCCACTGATGCTGACGCAATGTTATTACACCCACATCTCAATGACCAGGCTGTCCCTCTGACAGCTGTGTGTGTGAGAGGGTGTGTTAGGAGTGTGTGTGTGTGTGAGGGGGGGGGGGGGTGTATGTCTGCTGGGGCTCTGGAGAGGATAGTGGTCTAAATAGGCAGAGTGACCCCCTCGCCTGGATGGCTGGATAATGTTCTCTACCAGCAGACATGGATATGCAAATGAGGTGCAGTCAGTGTTGCAGTAAAAATTCCTGTGACTGACAAGCTCCCTAACTGGCAATTAACATCCCTGGCCTCTCATTGGCCAGACAGTGAGAGTGTGTTGTGTCACATCTACTTCATGTCCCGGTGGCGTGAGTGAAATGAATAACCTCGCTAATGGCTATCTCATGAAGCCTCGCTCCCTCTCTCACTCGCTCCCTCTCTCCCTCGCTCTTTCTCTCTCTCTCTTCTAGCCCCCTTTCTCTCACCCTTTTCTTCTCCCTCACCCTTTATCTCACCCACTCTCTCCCTCACCTTCTCTCAGCCTCTCACCCTCTCTTTCACCCTCTCTCACTCACCCCCTCTTTCACCCTCCCTCCCTCACCCTCTCTCTTCCTCTCTCTCTCTCTCTCTCTCTTACCCCCCCTCTCTCCCTCACCCTCTCTCTCTCACCCCCTCTCTCCCTCACCCCTTCTCTCCCTCTCCACAGTGGATAAGGGGAACATAACAAATGAAGAGGGCCGTCAGTTATGAGGTGGCTAAGTGTGTTAGACATGTGTCCTCCAGGCCCAGCTGTCTGAGGTAGCTCCTCAGCAGGCTGTGTGATGGGCTGGTTAATCACCGCAGCGTCACAGCCCTGCCCAGCCTGCCTCCGACCAACCACAGAGGCCCCAGCAAACAGCCAATTACAGCCCGAATATCAACACCATCGGAGAGGGAGATGACACACACACACGCACGTAGACACCAGACACACACACACAGACCAGACATGTGCGCACACACGCACAGACACACACACGCACAGACACACACACATAATGCACAGACACACACACAGACCAGACACACACACACAGACAGACACACACACAGACACAGACACACACACAGAGACACACACACACTCGTTCACACTTTGCCTTCTCAGCAGCAAAGACATTAACAGGGATTAGCTGCTGCGATGAAGAATCGGGTTTTTAATCAACGTAATCTTAAAGAGGCAAATCCGTTTTCGGCAACCAAGCTATTAATTTACTTAGACTGAGTAATCACTGATTGTTTGGTGCATTTATCATGTCAGGAACAGAGACCAGATAAACATCTTTATCATCTGAACAGCTAAACAGACATCTCACTGCTAACAGCCTTCCATCTCTCCAGACACAAGACAGAAGATTTTTCTCGTCTTCTTCAGGCTGATTTCTGAGTCTCCTCAATAGATTTGAATTGGCTTCATGTAACTAATTAGATACAGCGTGAAAGGGCTTTCTTGATGGCATTTGCATAATTAGCGTGACCTATTAGCACTGCAGAACATGTTTTTGGAGGTCAAACATTACTTGATTAATATTTCGATACTTCAGACTAGTGTCTGTTTTTGAAAGACTTGAATTCAGAACAATAGATATAGAAGATATGGATTTCGATTTAGAACGCTGGATTTGTGTGGATCTGGTCGATACATTTTAAACCTCTTGAAAGTCCTCATTACACAGGATTCGGAATGCGGATGTTGATTTTTGTTTGGTTAGTCAGGGACAGCGAACATCCCAGGAGATAAGATAGGGAGTCAGTAGATTATGAATCTGTGTTGAGCCATAAATTGAGAGCATGCACAAAAACACACACTTTAATTTCCTGCAAACACGCAGCGTATGATGTCATAAACGTAAAGTGATTTCTCGGATCCGACAACCTCCATGTAACTCACCGCTTTTCATTATACAACAAATCGTTTATTTAGGTGACTTTGGGGTTGTGGAAGTGTGTTGGAGGTTTATCTACTCTTACCCCTGGTGTTTAGAGCAAATATTTGAAGATGGCAAACATTTACCCCCGTGTTGGCTACGCTGTCTGGCTACTACCCTCAAGTCATGCTGCCTTACCAGTGAAAGCCACAGCCATCTCTTCACTCACATGTTAGTGTGGTGGTGACCTCAGTCCATTAGAGGACGACCTAAGGGCTGGATCTGGATCTGCATCTGGGCTGGATTACCTGCCAAGAGATCGAGTCATAATCTGATTCATTCCTTGTTTAAATGCGAAGGTCCAGGGAAGAATGTGAACAGCTGCAGAAGACAGGGAAGAGAAAGATGGATCGATGAGAGTAAGTTTGTCTTCACAGATATTGTTGACTGGACTTGCATCAACCCTTCCTCCCTCCCTCCTCCCCCTCTCTCCCTCCCTCCCTCACCCAGCCCCCAGCCCAGGCCGGCAGCGTTGATAAGGAGATCCCTGACACAGGTGCTCCAGACAGCTACTCTGATGATCCTCCTCCCCTAATCTCCCCCTAAGCCACACTGGACACAGAGGAGCAAGGTGTTTTAAGAGCCAGGAGCCATCAAAGGGCCTGCAGCCGCTCACATGGATCCCAGGGAAGTCCCCCAGATTAGGACACCACAGCCGGGATAAGGTGGCCCTGGGGCCATGCCTCCCTGCCCTGCGGCCTGGAGAGGAGAGGGGGAGAGGAGGAGGAGGAGGGGAGGAAGAGGACAGGAGAGGAGAGCCTGGTGACGGGAAGATCAAACAGGGGCGTGGTCTCAAGGGGAGCAACATGGGGCCCAGAGAAGTCCCCCCCCCCCCCGTGAAGACGAGCACCCCCCCCCCCCTCTCCCCCCACCCCCCGCTGTGAAGACTTGAGTATAACTGAGCCTCGGGAGAATGTGTTTTGAATGACTTTGAGGGAAGGAGACTGAGATTGAATGACTTGAATCATAGAGTGTATCGATTTCTCCAGCGGACCGAATTGAATTGTTTCGTATGCCGTGGTTGTCTTTTTTCTTTCTTCTTTGTGAGTAAAAAAAAAATCTTCTCAAAATCTGCAGATTTTGGAAGTGTAAAAGGGCAAAGTTTCCCAATTCTTTTTGTCTCAGAGCTCAAACCTTGCCTCCTCCACCCACAGAAGCCTGTCTAAAGTCCTCCTTATTTAGGTTTTCAGCTGTCAGAACACATCGAAGGAGGCCAGGGCTGATCAAGGACAAAGGAACAACTTTCCCTGCTAGAGTCCTCTCTCTTCATCAGGCATTCTCTCTCTTCCTCTGCCTCTGGTTCTCTCTCTATGTCGCTCTCTATCTCTCTCTTTCCGTCTCACTCTCCTAGTCTCTCCCAGTCTCTCTCTCTTTCTGTCTCACTATCCTAGTCTCTCCCAGTCTCTCTCTCTCTCTCTCTCTCTTTCTGTCTCACTCTCCTAGTCTCTCCCAGTCTCTCTCTCTCTCTCCTTCTGTCTCACTCTCCTAGTCTCTCCCAGTCTCTCTCTCTCTCTCTCTCTCTCTTTCTGTCTCACTCTCCTAGTCTCTCCCAGTCTCTCTCTCTTTCTCTCTCTCTATTTCTTTCCCAGTCTTTCTCACACACACACACACACACACACACACACACACACACACACACACACACACACATATATATCCTCACCACCCATATGGAAATCTGGCATCATTAGCTTTACAGAGGCAGTCAGGCAATCACAGACATCAACAATTAGAGCCCAATAAAGTGGAAAATGCACATTGCAGCGTTTTAATGAGATTCTCAGCTCCCAAAAAAACTGATTGGAGCGCATATTGTATTTTTTCCTCTCTGTGTAAAAAAAGCCTGTTTTATTCTTTCCATTATACCTTTTTAGCATGTTCATGGGAATGCGGGGGATACTAGAGTTGGCCTGTGAGGGGGAAAAAGAGAGAGAAAAAGCTAATTTGATTCATGAGTAGATTTAATGGGGGGAAGCAGTGGAGCAGGAGAGCTGATATAATGCACCTACAGCGGGACCGTCATCTGTCCCACTGAGCCAACGTCCAGGAGATCAGGAGCCTTTCAAATAGGACTAGCGGGAAGAGGAACATGAACTGAGCATGTGCAGAGCGCAAGGTGGGTGGGGGGAGGATTTAGGGGGGCAGGGGTCACGTTCGGAAATTCGGGGTCTAACGCTTGGAAAATGGCGAATCACATCACAATCTCAGCCAGCGTTCGTCAGATAACCGTGTCCATTTTCAGAGCCTGTAAAAACAAAACCCAGCTAAACGCTAACTAACTACAGACTTCAGATCTCACAGAAAGCCATCAATGAATATCAAAACCATAAAAGAACATAATTGATGTTTGGGGTAAACATTTCCCCACTTGTTTTGCGCTATGGAAATTAGCCATGGGTATTCTTTTTTTTTCCTCCAAAATTCGTACGCCTCCTCTGACTAAAATTACATTAAAATATGTTTAATTCATCTCCCTGGTGGAGCTAGGTGTGGATAATCACAGTCTATCATAATGAGTGTTTTGCAATGCAAAGTCTCTCACTGCTGCCACAGTTAACCAGGGAACTGCTTTACCTCCTTAAGTGCACAGGTCCAAACATCACAACTTTAAGTACTTGAATAAAAACATAGTGATTTATTCAAATTATATACAAATACTGTCGGGAATCAAGTAAATAGTGAGCATAGACCCTCATTCGTCCAGGAGTGTTCCATAGTAGAAAGGTTTCAGAGGTGTAGTCATCTGGACACTTTTCAAAATCAAAACGTTTTTCCTCCCATCCAGAAGTCATTCTTAATCAGAGAAAATGGTCAGAGAACTGAGAAGGGAGTTGATTTTGAAAAGCACTGTCCAGATGGCTGCCTCTGAAACCTTTTCTACTTCAGCAAGACACGCAATTCTTTCAAATCTGGACGGTCTATCCAACCCCCGCCCCCCATAGTCTCTCCTCGCACCAGCGAGAGGAAATGAGCATGTCTTCTGCTCCCAGAATCCTCCTTTCTGCTTTAGATCTACAGTGTGAACTGAACTATTTCAGACAATCTGAATAATGACCTCGCCGTACGAGCGCTCAGAAGACATTCCCATCTGCCACGAGGAAGAGAGAGAACAAAATAACGAGGCGATCAAGTGAAATAGGCCGATCGCGTTACCGCCCACTATCTCCCTGAGAAGAGAGCAGCTTAGAACACCACAGCAATCACTGAACAATCACTGAACAATCACTGAACAATCACTGAACAATCACATGAAAGACGTTGTGTTGGGAGCAGAGGGTGTACGAGAGGTGGGAGTCTAGAGCATAAGGCTGGCATCGTTACAGCTGCATGATTTAAAAGCTCTCGTTAACCTGGGCCTGTTTTTAGACCGGATCGATATTCTTCTTAAAAGAGACAAAGTGATCTTCACTGCTCAGGGACAAACGTTTTGGTTTTTCAATTCGTAAAAATTCTCAGTGGAAACTTTCAAATACGAACCTTTACATATTCAGAGCACACTCTCAAATTGAGAGTATGGGGCGCATAGTCAGTAAAGTGCTTGTCTAGTAAACGTCTCTCTCTCTCTCTCTCCCCCCTCTCTCACACACATACGCTCTTTCTCTCTGTCACTCTCCCCCTCCCTCCCCTCTTTCTTTCGCCATCCTTTCTCTATAACATTCCATCACTCACTCTCTCTTCCTCTCCATATTCCTCTCCCTCTTTCTCTCCCCCTCTCTCTCTCTCTCCCTCTTTCCCTCTCTCTCTCTCTCTGTGGAGAGGATTGACATTCAGTACAGGATTCTGTTTGAAAGTCAGACACCTAACCTCTGTGATTCCATGCCTCTATCCTTCCCCTCTGTCTCCTCTTATTTCTTCGCCCATAAAAAATGAAAGCCCTCTTTCTTCCTGTCCTCCAAGGGGGGGAAACTCCCAGCTTTGGTGCTGAGCTCGACCGAGGGGCTGACGGAGGAAACGACAGAGCCAGAAAGATCCGGAAGAGTCGCCCTCGGACGCCCGCCTCGCTGGTCGGGGGACGAATGGACGGAACTGGGGAACGGGGAGATACGTCAAACCTCATCGCCTCACCCACGGAGGAAGAAGAGGAAACCCAGGCTGTTTCTGACACCGTGGGGCGAGAAGAATCCGGGTGATTGTCACAGTGGATGAAGGTCACCAGTGACATGTTTTTCTGCGGAGGAGGAAGGGGGAACTAAAAACGTCTTGGTTTAGAAAACAACTTCTGAAACCTCTTCTACAAGGTGATTCCAGGTCATCAGTAATGAGCTCTACAGAGCAATTATCTCAGGGATGAGTGCCTGGGGTGAGCAGGTTTAAATAGAGTCTGAGTGCAATAAAAACATTGAACACTCGTTGTCGAGTCTATCAGACTAGACTAGAAGGCACATATCTTAAAAGAGAATGAGAGTCAAAAGCAAAGTGGGAGGGAGAGAGGGAGAGAGGGGGAGATCAAGAGAGAAGGATACAAACAGACAGACAGACAGGAAAGCAGACATATAAACAGACGGGCAGACAGATCGACAGGCAGAAAAACAGGCATACAAAAGACAGAAAAGAGTGGCGGTGAAAGGAAACAAAGGAACTCACAAAGACTCGCAGAATCGCACAGAAACATCTGAGAAAAAAAAAGAAAAAAAACATGAATAGAGTCTGGACTCTGGAGATGGAAGCGCTCTCTCTCTCACTCCCTATTTCTCCCTCCCTTTCTCTCTCTACCTCCCCCCCTCTCCCCCCCCTCTCCCCCCCCTCTCCCCCCCCCCCCCCCCCCCCTCCCTCCCTCTTTCTCCTTCCTTTTCGCTTTCGAACGAAGTCTCCCTTTCCGGTAACGGCCAGCAGCACTTCCAGGAATCAGTCTGGCCTGAGACCTATAGGAGGCCGTGGACGCTGTGGTAAATCGAATCTAAACAGCTAGACATCAAAGCTCACTTTAAACTGACTCATGCAGAGCTGTTTTTATGCCCGGGCGTTTTGGCAAGAATGCCTTTGTGTTTAAAGGCTACTTGCTCTGTCAATACTGTTTAAAGCTTGTGCTTTCAGAGGCATATTCCTCCGTTTAATGGATCAGCAGTTTAAGGTCCATGCTGTAGGATGACAGTGGTGTGTACTTGCATGCTCTCGCCAGTAGGGGGCAGACCTCTCATACCATCTTTTACTAAATCACTGCCACTTGCCCTCAGATCATTTCTACCACCTCTGCTCCGGTGGTTTTAGGAGGTAATAGGCTAGCATGTGTGATTAAACAGCAAACTACTACAGCACTTGTCAAACCTCGTGTGCCATCGAGGGCCAAGAGGGTGCAGGTTTTCACATCAACCAAGCACTACAGCAGCCTGATTTCATTAAGGAGTTTCTCCACTTGAAATCAGCTTGGCTGACGTGAAAACCTTCCACCCTCTTGGCCCTCGATGGCACTCGGTCTGACACCAATTCTCTACAGCTTCCAGTCTTGAAGAACCTTTCAAACTCAAATCCGTTGAAGGTCAGTGAATTAGTGACTTTTAGCTCTGAGCCTCTTCTGCTCGCCCGCCCCCCCCCCCCCCCCCCCTCTCCCCCCCCAGATTGTTCACTGAACACAAGCAGACACCAGGGAACAGAGATGAAAGGAACATCTTTGAGTTTCCCCAAGGATAGAGTGGGCGAGCCACATTTGACCAACGTTGGTCAACATCATGAATCGTGAGAGGACGATCATCTTAGTCTAAAGGGTGTTTAAGCTGGCAGCAACCGCTTTCAAAGCAACCTTCAGACTAAACTATAATGGGATATTGGTTACATGCGAAATGCATCATCTGAAATAATCTCATGATGTTACAACAGATATTTAACCGCCTTTTCTTCCAGTCGTGTGCCTTGTGTGAATTCTACGTGCAGAAATTAGATGGAAAACATCCAAAGTCCGTTCAAGCAACGCTTGAATGATTCAGAAGCTTTTTTGAAGAGCTGTAAAGCGGATAGAGATGACTTCCAGATAATAAGAAAGTGTAATTGGTTTCCGTTTCCCCCAGGCTCGCGCGTGATGTATGCTCTCTCAGCTGAAGCTCGAGCTAAACTCCCCGGGGGCGCATGCGCGTTAATACCCATTGAAACAGTGTAAACTCACTTTGGTTTAATAAACCAGAAACGTATTACACCAGTGCTTAATAATACTTCACTAAGTATAAGAGACATTCACTTCAGTTTGGTCTAATATGTCTTTGGTTTCGTATATATATACAAAATTGGGTGATAACATGATCATGACTGCACGTTATTTCTTTTTAAAATGTCCATACGTGACGTCGAAGCTGAAAGAAGATTTTCTAGGATGGGAGGTGCGATAAATTCGAGGTCTGAAAGATGAGAGCAAAGTTTAAAAGGTGGCCTCACTTCACGCAGGTAAAGGCTCATGTGCAAACCAAGAAGAAACATTCCACTAACACACCGTCTGTCCCGCGCGCCAAGCAGGGCGTAACAGAACCCAGCCACACTTCAGAAGAGCAGCTGGGAAGCTTCAAGTTTTCAAAAGTTTGTCCTCTTGCATTGGAAAAAAAAAAGTTTCCAAGGAAAGAGTTTTAGTAGGAATATATAGTGCAAGGCTGACTTTTGATGTGTTGGTGACCGTTCGCTTTTTAAAGTGGTGAAACACACCACAGTGCAACAGCGTGGAAGGCATTTCTCATAGATGTCAACTCAGTTGGAAAGAAGCCCACAGGTGGAAAAAGACAAAATAAATGCGCTAAAACACGAACTCGATGAGGAGATTGACGTGGAAGCTCTTGACGGATGCCCGCTCGAGGAGGAGTCTCGCGACAGCGGGGAAAGTGGAGACAAGGCGGCGGCGCGAGAGCAACCACCGGCGCAGAGGAAGATGACCCGGAGCCCTAAATGTGCCCGGTGCAGAAATCACGGTGTCGTGTCTTGTCTTAAAGGCCACAAGCGCTTCTGTCGCTGGCGGGACTGTCAGTGCGCGAGCTGTCTGCTCGTGGTAGAGAGGCAGCGCGTGATGGCTGCACAAGTGGCCCTGAGGAGGCAGCAGGCTGCTGAGGTGAGAGTGTTTCCACCAAAACATCTGTAAAACGCAGCAATTTAAATGTTTTATGTATATGTATATATACATATAATTAGTATAATCAATTTTCCTAATGTGAAGTTATACAAGTGTAGCAGACACTGCGCCAAATAAATTGTGAAACTATTCACACTTGAAATAATCTTAAAGTTAGGTCATGTATTACATGTAAATGTGGATTAATATGCACCGTCCCTGAAATAAATAAATAAATAAAATAAACAAAATAAGTATTGATAAATGAGCCTAGTATATTTTTGGACACGCTAATTAATTGAACGTGTTAAAATGTTCAAACGAAAACATTAACACAGCTTAGAGTTTGTTTAACCTAATAAACGAATCAACTACTGAAGCACATCATCATTAGATTCATTATGAGTGAAAATCCCGTCCATTAGTGTCGTCACACCTGGACACCATTCTCTGTTTGTCATGTACATCTGATGAAAAGTTATTTCCACAGGGGAAGAAAGGCTCGAGGGTCCGGAGGACGATGCACCAGCGCAGCGCGAGGACCCCGAGTATCTTAGCGAAGACGATCCTTGAGGGTAAGAGCTAATTAACCTGGGTTCTAATGAGCCCATCTGAGCTCCCGCTGGACCGCTCGGCTACACCCAAACAACCGCATGCGCAGTCAGTGGGGACCAGAACTGTTTGTATTTTATTTTGGGGGTTGTAATTACAATTATGCAAATGTAGCATGCAATTACAATTTGTGTTTACTGGAGTTGGGAGAAAACCTTTAAATGTCACGTGTACAGCACGTGTACAGCTCTCCTGTCTGAGAAATATCTCCATTACTTAAACACAATCAAAGCAGCATAACAGAGCCCAATCCTCCTTTCTGAATTGAAACAAACTCGCTAAATTCACATGTTCTCTCCTAACATGTCATGTTTATTTGATCCTATATAATATATTAATAATATAAATAATAATAATCAGGCCAGATTGAAAGCCACCTATAGTAATACTAATCCGGCAGATTGACAGCCACCTATATGACATGCCTATTCTGACCCCTCAGGGTTTAAGCCCCCTGTGGCAGAGGAAGCAGTGTGTCCCAGGAGAGCCCAGTACCCCTGCGTCAGCACCCGAATGAGGAAGAGACGGGCGTTTGCCGATAAGGAGCTGGAGAGTGTGATGCTGGAGAGAGAGCTGAGACAGATGGACGACCTATCAGGCTTCAGCCTGCTTCACCCTGCCCTGGTGGGAATGCCCAGCCCTCACTGCTGTCCCCTGAAGGACCCCGGGGTGGCCCCGTACCTGCCTGTGTACAAATACAAACCAGGCCCAGTGCTGTATGAGGGTGCCCTCCTGCCCTGCCCAGGGGAGAGACTAAAGACCACCTCAACCCAGGACAGCTACGGGGCCTTTCTGGTTCAATCCAGGGCCCGGGGCCGTGTGGAGGGGCCACAGGAGGGCTGGGGACCCTGTGAGGAGAGGGAGGCCAGCCCTGACTCCACCCTCATGCCTACACGACAGCCCCAGCAGAGGGAGGGCCACACAGCCGGCTCCAGGGGCCCAGACAGGGGAGAAAGGCTCCAGACAGACCCAGATGGGTGTCCTGGCCTGGGCACGACCAGGGGTTGGGTAGCAGAGAACCATGCTCAGCCCAGCTCTAGTAAGAGACAAGCTGGGAAGCCATTTCCTTTTTCTGTGGAGTCCCTGTTGAGAACTTGAGGCTGGCTGGTATAGAAGAGCTCCTGATCTGCAGGGTACACTTCCAAAACAGCCAACACCTCACACAGGAACTAAACCCTCTGCTATGGTCGAACGTGAAATCCTGGGCCAAACCGGTTATTTTTAACATTGTGCTTTAACATCGATTTTTCACATTTTTTGTACAATTTGAACAACATTTAGTAACGCATTCGATTATTTTCTGTATTCTGTAACTTTAACAATGCTATTCTCTGAACATTTGTTAATATATGCTTTTGCTAACCTCAGACTGTGTTTTGTTACTGATCTTAAATCAATCTTACAAAAACATGAGTTAATCTCCCCCGATCTAACCAGACTTCCAAATTCAAACTTTAAACCCCAAAGTAAGACCCACATGACCCCTTCGGTTCTTCAGAGTTCAGTTCAGTTTCTTCAGAGAAAGTGCTTCTCAAACATATTAAATAGTGCTGATGACATCGTGTAAACTGACACCTTAAACTGGTGCCCAGTGCTTTTATGTGAGAAAACCTCTGGTCTAACTCAACCTCTCTCTCTCTCTCTCTCTCTCTCTCTCTCTGCTTTCCTCAAGCATAAAAATGTGTCCAGATTGACACATCTTTCAAAGCAAACACATTTGCCAGTATATTTTCTATCCACTTCAACAAAAAAAGAAATACTGCATTTAGAATATGCACTAACCTGTATTGGCAATATGATAAGGGATACCAAGCAATATTTCAAGCATGTACAGAAATTTATGATTTCGCAGGCCTATTTTTCTAGGGGGGAAATATAGATTATTATGGGATGGAATATCAACCGTTACTCGTTCCTGTGTGATAAAACACCGACGGTGTGTGTTACTCAATACACCCGATTCCCATCAGCCAGGTATAGAAGCAAGATGGGTAATATAGAGAGATAGGATATTGTTGCCTAGGCAACGTTGTTCTTCACCGTACTTCAACCTTGACGCTCCGTGCGTATGTTGTGGACCCGTATCAGATTTATATCTTTCCCCGTTTCATATTTTTTTCTACTTCATCTTCTTCTCCCCCTCCCTCTCCTCTCCTTCTGTTCTCGGTTATCTCGCCGATTTGAACGGCTGATAGTTTAGACAACTCTGGACGTGGTGGCGTCAACATGGTGTGATATAGCTCACAGATCCCTGCTTTGTGTGTCTCTTTATCTCGCGGCATCTCGGAATGCAGAGAGAGGCGTCCTCGCGCCTCAGCACTAAAGGCCCGGGCTCGCGCACCTAGACCTCGCGCAGCGCGAGCTTCCTTTATTGTATTTTCTATCCGCGTGGATTTCGCGTTATTAAAACCTGGTAATGAATTGAAATGACTATTCTCATCCTGCTGACAAAATACGAACATCACTCACAATGGAAGATAACGACGTGTTTGAGGACTAATATAGAGGATTTAAATTAATAAAAAAAAAAAAAAAACGTTTGCCTGGCAGAGACTGCACGGGTCAAACCGTTCATCTGGTGGACATTTAGAGCATCTTTAGAGCGGCTGGCCACGGCTTCATAGATTGTGACCTCGCTCTAAATGCAAGTCGTGTCTCTTTTGTCGGTTGGATTGTGTGGGACAGACAGATTAGCCATATTGTTCTCTGCTCTTTGGAAAGGTCTGAACTAGAAAACAGGCCTGCTATCGCCTCGTTTATTAACAGTCTCCCTTTGTGGATTTGCTAGTGGAGCAAGTGGTGTGTGTGTGTGTGAGGATGTGTGTGTGTGTGTGAGGATGTGTGTGTGTGTGTGTGTGTGTGTGAGGATGTGTGTGTGTGTGTGTGTGAGGATGTGTGTGTGTGTGTGTGAGGATGTGTGTGTGTGAGGATGTGTGTGTGTGTGTGTGAGGATGTGTGTGTGTGTGTGTGTGTGTGTGAGGATGTGTGTGTGTGAGGATGTGTGTGTGTGTGAGGATGTGTGTGTGTGTGAGGCAGGGCTGGATGGGGTGCAGACCTGCTGACAGAGCAGCTAAAGAGCTTAGCTGCTTTCTCCGTCCTGCGGCAGCCATACAAACCGAGTGGAACTTCTGCTTTTGTCTGCTCACCTCTGACATTTCTGCATTCGTCCGCCCACCTGATTTCCATCGCAGACATCATCGTGTCAGAGCCATCAGAGGTGGGGGGGGGGGGGGGGGTTTCAGTGCTTCACTCTTCAAACATCGTTCTCAACTGGGGAGAAGAACAAGTGTTATTATATCACACACACACGCGAACAAACATACACACACACACACGCGCTAACAAACACACACACTCTCCTTCTCTCTCCCTCTCTCTGCCCTTATTGTAAGGCCTGCCATCCAGACTAGTGTAATTTAGACATTAGGACCCCCTTTCCCTGAACAGCAATGTGAAGTGTCAACATTTAGTATCAATGTTCAATATGTGTTAGTGGGGGGAGGGAGGGGTGGGGAGGGGGGGAGGAGGGTGAGAGTTGAGGCTTTGATCCCGCTACCATCTGCTGTGGGCGCTTTCCACCACACTTGGCCCAGACTAGTACTCTGGTTTTGGGTTACAGCACCCCTGTTTACCCCCTCTCCCTGGTCCTCTCCTACACCCACCCGGCCGGCCGGCCAGCCAGCCAGGGCAGTGTGACGGGTTGGGGAAGTCTGGCTGGCTGGTGGCACCTGGGAGGGGGAGAACCTCTCCTGATGATCCCAGCTAAAACAACCTTCTGTGAAGGGAACATTCAGTCTGTATTCACTGTCCTGTCTGAGACAGACTGGAGTGACGTCACACTCGACAGCGCTGCCAGAGATCGTTTTTTTTGGGGGGGGGGGGAGGTCTAAGAAATCCCAAGGGGAGTCAGGTGGCTGAAAGGTTAGCAATCAGAAGTTTGTGAGTTCGATTCCTGCAAAAGGCCACTTGACGCTGTGTCCTTGGGCAAGGCACTTCACCCTACTTGCCTCAGTGGGGGAATGTCCCTGTACTTGCTGTAAGTATCTCTGGATAAGAGTGTCTGCTAAATGATTCAATGTAAATGTAACCCGAACTTAAGAAGTGAAGAGTAAAGGCCAGCTTGTGGTACATGCACAGGGCCACAGTAGAGGAGAACAATTTCACAGCTTTCAAAACATCTTTGAAACAGACCGTGTAGAGTTCTCTCTCTCGGCTGCCCACATCCCCCATGATTGGGGTTTTTTCCATTCCAGTAGGTCCGTGTGTGTGTGTGTGTGTGTTCCCTTCCCTGGGTGCCAGTTCCTGGGCCAAGCTAACAGCGTCTGATGCCCACAGTTGCAGCTGTACCAAGATCCTGTTACCTTCTTATGTTAACAGCTGCTTGACCACAAGAGAACTACCTCTGCAATATTAGAAACCAAACTAAAACCACAGCTATCCCTCCCTCTCCCCTCCCCTCTCCCTCTCCCTCTCCCTCTCCCCCTCCCTCTCCTCAACTTCCATTTGAAGAAAAGTGCTGAGTTATCATTCAGCAGTGTTGATGTTGATGATGTTGGTGATGATACGCGTTTCTTCATTCTAGGGAACCCCTAATCTTCTCTGGGTCTCATTTTAACCTTCACACTGCACACCCTACCTACCCCTCTCTCCACCACCCCTTTCACCCTCTGTCTCCCCCATCTCCACCCCCTCCCCCACCTGTCTCCCCCCCCTCCCCCACCTGTCTCCCCCCCCCTCCCCCACCTGTCTCCCCCCCCTCCCCCACCTGTCTCCCCCCCCCCACCTCCCCAACCTCGCCCCCTGTGCCAAAGGACAACACATGCCAGTCAAGTTAGGGAAACTTTGTGGGCAGAGAGACTGGTAGCCATATTGTAGATGGAAATAGCCCTTCGCTTCCTCCAAATCATGTGACCCTTCAGTCCAGTATTTACCCCGCCCAGTTCTGATTCTGCCCAGAGAAACCCACACAGTCCAGCCCCCCCCCCCCCCTCCATATTCCCACTTCTGGAAAGTCGATCGTCCGCATTGTTATTGGGGTCTGCAAGCAAAAACGTTGTACGCTAAGACCTGTTGACACCTTCTTAGAGTGATTGATTATCCCGGAGAGCCTGCTCGTAAAGGTGAACATGAGGTTATTGACATATAAAACTCAAAACGTTTCAATTTAAGATTCCCAGACCTACAATGAATAACAGCTTGCAGGACAGAAGGAATGGCTGGGAGTGGACAGAGAGCTAGGCAGGGCTACTAAGGCTAGCTACCTTTGAAGCCACTGCTGGGGGTTCATCTGCCAAGATCAGCAAAGTTGTTTCAAATCCGTTCAATCTTCCTTAATAAAACACTGCCTTTCCTCCCTCCGCACTGAAGAATAACTGTTACAGAGAGAGGGGGGGGAGGGGGAGGGAGAGGGAGGGAGAGAGAGGGGGAGGGAGAGAGGGGAGGGAGATAGAGAGAAAGGAGGAGAGAGAGAGAGAGGGGAAGGGAGGGAGAGAGAGAGAGACCGGGAGAGAAAGATGGATAAAAGGAGAGGGAGATGCAGGGAGGGAGGGATGAAGGGAGGACAAGAAAAACGAGAGGGAGAGCAAAAGCCAAACAGAGGATGGAACCAAGAAACAATAGACTCAAATTACCGTGACGATACACGGCAACCAATAAAACGCTGAGATTACAAGTCTCGAGTTTCTCCACAGCATGTGTTATGGCCAATCACAGGGATCAGAGGAGAGAGGGAGAGAGGAGAGGGGTCGTCTATTTCAGGGTGCAGGTTCACACCTCTGGTTCTGCCTGTCTCTCATCTCACTGTCTCTCATCTCACTGTCTCTCATCTCACTGTCTCTCATCTCACTGTCTCTCATCTCACTGTCTCTCATCTCACCTGTCTCTCATCTCACTGTCTCTCATCTCACTGTCTCTCATCTCACCTGTCTCTCATCTCACTGTCTCTCATCTCACTGTCTCTCATCTCACCTGTCTCTCATCTCACTGTCTCTCATCTCACTGTCTCTCATCTCACTGTCTCTCATCTCACCTGTCTCTCATCTCACTGTCTCTCATCTCACTGGCCTCTCATCTCACCTGTCTCTCATCTCACCTGTCTCTCATCTCACCTGTCTCTCATCTCACTGCTCTTCTATCTCACTGTCTCTCATCTCACTGTCTCTCATCTCACCTGTCCTCTCATCTCACCTGTCTCTCATCTCACCTGTCTCTCATCTTCTGAACATGCAGCCTCCATGACGACACTAGAATCTTCTGTGCATCAGATACAAACTTGGGATCCCCCCCCCCCCCAACTCTCCCTACGCTCCAACTGACTGCCTACATCTAATTCTTATGACTCAATAAATCACCCATCCTGATGTCTGGTTACTTGAAACTGCATAAACAGGCTGCTGACATGATTAATGAAAGTGTTAACGCAGGTACAATCTAAGGCACATGATTGCCTCCCGTAAATCGCTTGTTTTACGATAATGCTTAATTCATTTTCCATGGGAATAGGGATGTTACAACACTATGGTGACTGTAAGAAATTATACAATGACGTAATGTCAATGCAAAAGCATTTAGGATGACTTAGATTAACGTTATTAACCAACGATTAGAACGATAAACATTCAACAGTACTTATACACACTCACACACACCACATTTTTCTGTACTTGTAATGATCATGAGTAATACCTTCAGGAAATTCCCCGTACACACACCCCACACACACCACACACACACACACACACACACAACACTGCCATATTAAGCTGGGGGAGTCTAGCTGGGACAGGCATTAGAATGGAGTGCTTCAGAAACAGAAGCTCTTTATAGCAATATGTCAATATTACCTTTTCCATCTCTGCGCGCACACGCAGATGAATTTCCTTCTGCCATCAGTTGACTGGGTCTCACCTTCTTTTCCCACCTGTGAGGGTGGAACCTGCTCTGCTGGACTCACACACACACTCACTCACACACACACACATACACACACACAAACAACATGATTGCATTTGTCCTTGCCAGGGCCTAGCTCCCCTCTCCTTCCCTCGCTCCTCCTTCTCCCCCCCCTCTTTCTCTACCTCCGCCTCCTCCTCCACCCCCCTTCTCCTCTTCCCCCCACTCCTCCTCCACCCCCCCTTCTCCTCTTCCCCCCACTCCTCCTCACCCCCCTTCTCCTCTTCCCCCCACTCCTCCTCCACCCCCCCTTTCTCCTCTTCCCCCCACTCCTCCTCACCCCCCCTTCTCCTCTTCCCCCCACTCCTCCTCCACCCCCCCTTCTCCTCTTCCCCCCTCCTCCTCCTCCACCCACCAAGGACAGTTTTCCTCCCTCCTGAAATATTTGGTCTGTCACAGAAGCCGTTCTGTTTTGTGTTTTCACTTAAACAGGTCTATTAATCACCTTAATCGCCCTCAATTAACCCTGGGCTCCAGATGCTCTCACTGCACGTCAGACTGTGTGTGCGTCTCCTCGACCAAACAGGTGATCAATCACAAGAGCAGGCTGGGATCCACACAGCACCACCTGCGCTCCAGAAAACAGGCTGTCCACACAGCACCACCCTGCGCTCCAGAACACAGGCTGTTCACACAGCACCACCCTGGCGCTCCAGAACACAGGCTGTTCACACAGCACCACCCTGCGCTCCAGAACACAGGCTGTTCACAACAGCACCACCCTGCGCTCCAGAACACAGGCTGTTCACACAGCACCACCCTGCGCTCCAGAAAACAGACTGTTCACACAGCACCACCCTGCGCTCCAGAACACAGGCTGTTCACCACAGCACCACCCTGCGCTCCAGAACACAGGCTGTTCACACAGCACCACCCTGCGCTCCAGAACACAGGCTGTTCACACAGCACCATCCTGCGCTCCAGAACACAGGCTGTTCACACAGCACCACCCTGCGCTCCAGAACACAGGCTGTTCACACAGCACCACCCTGCGCTCCAGAACACAGGCTGTTCACACAGCACCACCCTGCGCTCCAGAACACAGGCTGTTCACACAGCACCACCAGCGCTCCACAGACACAGGCTGTTCACACAGCACCACCCTGCGCTCCAGAAAACAAACTGTTCACACGCACCACCCTGCGCTCCAGAACACAGGCATGTTCACACAGCACCACCCTGCGCTCCAGAACACAGGCTGTTCACACAGCA
>CM059336.1:9072549-9100049 GCA_030340685.1 Protosalanx chinensis
GAGAGAGAGACGGGAGAGTGTGTCTGTGAGAGAGAGAGAGAGAGAGAGTGGTCTGAGAGAGAGAGATGAGGGAGAGTGTGTCTGTGAGAGAGAGAGGGAGAGTGTGTCTGTGAGAGAGAGAGGGAGAGTGTGTCTGTGAGAGAGAGAGGGAGAGTGTGTCTGTGAGAGAGAGAGGGAGAGTGTGTCTGTGAGAGAGAGAGGGAGAGTGTGTCTGTGAGAGAGAGAGGAGAGTGTGTCTGTGAGAGAGAGAGGGAGAGTGTGTCTGTGCGAGAGGAGAGAGGGAGAGGTGTGTCTGTGAGAGAGAGAGGAGAGTGTGTCTGTGAGAGAGAGAGGGAGAGTGTGTCTGTGAGAGAGAGAGGGAGAGTGTGTCTGTGAGAGAGAGAGAGGGAGAGTGTGTCTGTGAGAGAGAGAGGGAGAGTGTGTCCTGTGAGAGAGAGAGGGAGAGTGTGTCTGTGAGAGAGAGAGGGAGAGTGTGTCTGTGAGAGAGAGAGGGAGAGTGTGTCTGTGAGAGAGAGAGGGAGAGTGTGTCTGTGAGAGAGAGAGGGAGAGTGTGTCTGTGAGAGAGAGAGGGAGAGTGTGAGAGAGAGAGGGAGAGTGTGTCTGTGAGAGAGAGAGGGAGAGTGTGTCGGTGAGAGAGAGAGGGAGAGTGTGAGAGAGAGACAGAGGAGAAAGACAGAAAGGGAGCAAGAGATAGACAAATAAGAAACGGTCTTACTCACCAACAATCCATTCCCAAAGATATGGTACAAAGTTGTTTATTTTTATAAATATTTCCCTTTGTTTCTCAATTGACAAGCAGTGTTAACTAAATAAGTGTAAAAACAGTAAACACACACACACACTTATAATTACAGCCACAGATATTAAAAAAGAACATTTAAAAAAGCTATCTGGAAGTCATCAAGTCAGTTATCGACCCATTATAAGGAACATCTTCAATGCCTAATAAGAGATACACCGAAGAGATATATAAAAAATCTGCTGTCACTTCAAATTAAACGTTTTCTTCAACCTGAATTCCATTGAGCAAGCTAAATAATAAGACAAGCAGATCGTTCACAAAACACTGTGTCAGAAAAGTTAGGATTTAGGCTTCAAAAAGAGATTGAACAACCAAACTGATCCTGATGAACTTCCCCCTGCATACAACAGTACACCACGACTGTTTCATGCATCCGTTATGTGTACCAATACAGACACACCGCTGTCTGAACCTGTCAATAACAAGGTATTTTAGTTTAGTTCCTTCATAGAGTCACCTCAGTGAGTCACCCAGCCCAGCTTCTTTAAACTACTTCTTGGTACAGAAGACTACTTTCTGATAACAACAGTCCTGGTCTAGAAAACTACTTTCTGTCGGGTATACTACTTCCTGGTACAGTACGCTACTTTCTGGTAAAGTACAGTACTTCCTGGGCTAGAACATTACTTCCTGGTACAGTACCTGACTCAAAAACATCGACTTGAAACATGAGGGGTGAGGATGGTCGTGTCCCAGCCCAGGAAGGAACACACACAACCTGGGGAACCGTAGATACAGACACACAGTTGCCACGGCGATATGCTTATCTCATCACAGAGAGGAGTCTGTTACAGCTCTAAATTAACCCAGATAACAGATCATACCCCCCCCCCCCCCCCCCACACACACCTTTACTATACAACATCAGTTCTAAATCATGCTGTAAAAACACAGGAGGCAAATATCCAACATAGTTCTGTCACGCAGATACCATAAGAAAACCCCATAAATAAGAATGTTAGGATGACGTGTAACCACTCCTAAAACTCTTACCCCTACTCAATCAATATTCTATGATCAATGTTTCTTTTGGGTACTGCATCTGAGACAGAGAGAGAGAGAGAGAGAGAGAGAGAGAGACAATGACAGCACTATCCTCCTTTGGAGATGGTTGACATTTTGCCATGGTCCCCTCTCCCTGTCCCTTGCTCTCCAAAAGGAGGCAAAAGAGGAGACGGAGGGAGGCAGAGAGAGAAAGAGAGAAAGGGAGAGAGGGAGAGAAAGAAGGAGACAGGGAGACACAGGGAAAGAGAGAGAGAGGGAGAGAGAGAGGGAGAGAAAGAAGGAGACAGGGAGACACAGGGGAAAGAGAGAGAGAGAGAGGAGACACAGGGAGAGAGAGGGGAGACACAGGGAGAGAGAGGGAGACACAGGGAGAGGGAGAGAGAGAGAGGGAGACACAGGGAGAGAGAGGGAGACACAGGGAGAGAGAGGGAGACACAGGGAGAGGAGAGAGAGAGAAGATCCATTTGTCTGGCAGCACGCTTGCCCTTAGTTCGTCCGAAGCTGATAATCTGCCAGAAGGAGAGATGTCAGGGCAATACGTTAGCACGGTTTCTATCTATCATCGCCTAGCCCCTCCACTGGGCCAATCCCATTACAGCAACATTAGCCTGGTTTAGCATCCGAACCTCGCAGGCAGGGGGAGCAGGAGGGAGGGGGGCTTGGAGATCACATTGGGGGTCAGTGATTTGCTGTTGTAGCTTTCGAATGCCAGCTTATGAATAAGTCAACGCAGCCAGTGTAAGGGAGATGAGTGCCCTGTTACTTTCTCTCCCTCCTTCTTCCCTCCTCCACCCCTCACTTTCTTATCTTTCCTCTCTTACCTCCGTCCCTCCCTCCTTTCTCTTACCCTCTTACTCTTTGTCTTATTTCTCTCTATCCTCCCTTCTCTTTCTTTCTCCTTTCTCTGTTTTCCCTTACTCCCTACTTTCGCTCTCTCTCCCTGCCTCCCTCCCTGCCTCGCTGCCTCCCTCCCTGCCTCCCTCCCTCCCTCCCTGCCTCCCTCCCTCCCTCCCTCCCTCCCTGCTCCCTCCCTCCCCTCCCTCCCTCCCTCCCTCCCTGCCTCCCTCCCTCCCTCCTCCCTCCCTGCCTCCCTCCCTCCCTCCCTCCCTCCCTGCCTCCCTCCCTCCCTCCCTCCCTCCCTGCCTCCCTCCCTCCCTCCCTCCCTGCTTCCCTCCCTCCCTCCCTCCCTCCCTGCCTCCCTCCCTCCCTCCCTCCCTCAGCATGAGCAGAAAGGTGATAGGCACCTGGGTGCAGGGCTGTGAGCATTAACCCTGGTGGTGCTGGAAGATATTATGATTCAGGGCCCTGAACAGCGGCCCTACTCTGACAGACAGTAATGGATCTCATGGCTCGGTTCACGGTTAGGTTACCTCAGAATGACTTCATATCCACACACACGTCTGTCCAGAGGCCTTGTACATACTAATAAGTGAAGAGACGGTGTGTGTGTTAGTGTGTGTGTTAGTAAGTGTGTGTGTGCTGACTCTTACCTCCACTCTGTGTGATATAGCGTACCCATGGTAACGCTTGATATCCACTCTTCTCTATGATCTTTAAGTAGCGTACCTGGAAGCCATGATAGGGGGCTGTTAGACACCATGCAGTGTCACTAACACACACCACACACGCACCACACACCACACACACACCACACACACACCACACACACACCACACACACACCACACACACACCACACACACACACACCTTCAGTCACTGCGTTCTTACCTGGATGCCAGACACGGTGAAATAAGGGATCTCAAAAGTTGACTATGATTGGTCTCTTCCCTTCCAGTTCGTCGCTCTCCACACTCGGCAGACCAAAGTGGGCTCTCATGGTGTACTCTTTACCGCCCTGCACACACACACACACACACACACGCACACACACACACGCACACATACACACACTCTCTCAACAACATTGACATTTCAAAATTTTCGGAGCATCTTTTCATCTCCATGGTAACCGTTAACACCAGCTGTGGTGAGAAGTGATCCAGCACCGCCTGAACACCGCCTGAACACTGCCTGAACACCGTCTGAACACCGCCTGAACACCGCCTGAACACTGCCTGAACACTGCCTGAACACCGTCTGAACACCGCCTGAACACCGCCTGAACACCGCCTGAACACCGCCTGAACACCGCCTGAACACTGCCTGAACACCGCCTGAACACTGCCTGAACACCGCCTGAACACCGCCTGAACACTGCCTGAACACCGTCTGAACACCGCCTGAACACCGCCTGAACACTGCCTGAACACCGTCTGAACACCGCCTGAACACCGCCTGAACACCGCCTGAACACCGCCTGAACACCGCCTGAACACCGCCTGAACACTGCCTGAACACGCCTGAACACCGCCTGAACACTGCCTGAACACCGCCTGAACACTGCCTGAACACCCCCTGAACACCGCCTGAACACCGCCTGAACACCGCCTGAACACCGCCTGAACAGCGACTGGAACACCGCCTGAACACCGCCTGAACACCGCCTGAACACTGCCTGAACACCGCCTGAACACCGCCTGAACACTGCCTGAACACCGCCTGAACACCGCCTGAACACAGCCTGAACACTGCCTGAACACCGCCTGAAGAGCTCCTGAACACCCCCTGACACCGCCTGAACACCGCCTGAAAACTGTCTGAACACTGCCTGAACACCGCCTGAAGAGCTCCTGAACACCCCCTGAACACCGCCTGAACACGCCTGAACACCGCCTGAACACCGCCTGAACACCGCCTGAAGAGCTCCTGAACTGCGTGTGAGGCGCGGCGGGGAGGAAGGGCGTTCTTACAGGGAAGGACTTGATGTTCCCACACCACCACGTTCTTCTCTGGAACCCACTTAGCACTGCCGCTGCTCGTCTTGAACTTGGGCGAGTCGGCGTCGCTCGGTACCGGAACCAGGATGCAGACGTTGTTGGCGGTGGAACGACTCTTGAACTGACTCGGGCCTGGGGGGGCAAGGGTCAGCATTGGCGTAGGAATCGGGGGGGGGGGGGGGGGATGTGGGAGACATGTCTCCCCCAATATTGGAAAATGTTGTATGTGTCCCCCCCACCAAAAAAAAATGCATATACGCAGGGTAAAAAAACGTGTACATTTGGAACTTTTCCCTTTGAAAGCGCGACAGAGCAAATATCAGGTTTTGCCAGGAAAATCTGCCCCCCCCCACGTCAAAGTCACTCGTACTCCCCTGGAGGTCACGGATCAGGGGGTTAGGGGTCAAAGATGGCGTCTTCTTGAAGCTAGTCTTCAGGGACGGAGCTGACTGACCTTGACTTTGATCTCCACTCTGCTGTGGGAGAACCTCTCAATCACACTCTCAATCCAGATGAGCGGCTTCACCTGTCATGGGCGGAGAGAGGAAGGTCAGCGTGGACCAGTGTGTGTGTGTGTGTGTGTGTGTGTGTGTGTGTGTGGGGGGGACTGACCGTGGTGTTGAGGCGGTAGGACATCAGCTCGCTCTCTCCGTCCGGAGGGATGAAGGAGATGGTGCGGTCGTTCTCGAAACGTGACAAACGAACGCACTGATGAAACTTGACGTCCTCCAGCTCGACAGTCTTGCTCTTCTCTCCTGAACACACACACACACACAGATACACACACACACACACACACACACAGATACACACACACACACCACCAGAGGTCGCTGTTCACCATCTCAGTGTTCACATGGTCAACATGATCTCAGCCTCACAAAGAAGTGATTGACAAATACATTTGTCCGATGGTGTAAACATTTTTTTTATAGTCGAACGTTCATTAGATTCATCGTGTAACCGCTAAGTCAAAGCACGCGTCCGTCTGTCTGTCTGTGTATATTTAGTCCGATATTTTCCCAAGCTCTCCAGACTTCCCTTCCACCCCCCTCCAGCCCCCCTCCAGCCCCCTCCAGCCCCCCTCCAGCCCCCCTCCAGCCCCCCTCCAGCCCCCCTCCAGCCCCCCTCCAGCCCCCCTGCCCTGCCTATCAATGCCGGGGGGCTGGATATCCATGCAGTCCAGGGGGCATCTTTCATCTGAGGGTCTCGCCTGGGGGGAGAAGATTATCAACCAGACTGAAGGAGAAGGAGGAGAAGAGGATGGAGAGGTGAAAGACGAAGAGAGAAGTAAATGAAGAGGGAGACAGGGTGAATACTGAGACTGAGGGAGGTGGAGGAGGGGGGGGGGGAACTGTCAATGTGCGGTGTGTTTGTGAGCACTGTCTTTGTTTCAGTGGAAGAAGAACGACAGGGAGAGATTAAGACAGTTAGACAGAAAGATAGGGACACTGAGATAGAGAGATTAAAACAGAGAGAGAGAGAGAGAGGAAGGAGAGAGAGAGATGGAGTGAGAGAGATAGAGAAAGAGAGAGAGAGAGAGAGACAGAGAGACAGAGAGCGATACGTAGACAGATTCACTCACTGCCTGTGATCTCGAAGAGGACCTTGTCGTTGAGGCCCAGCCTGAGTTCTGGCATCCCAGACAGCACCACCTTCAGCTTGATGCTGCCCACGATCTCACTGCGGAGGACCCCACCAGAAGCACTGACCTGCAGAGTGAGGGGGGTGCAGGAGGGGGTGATGGACGGATGGGGAGGGGGGGGTTTGAGAATGGGAGGGAAGTCACACCTGAATCGGAGACGGGAAGGTTTTAACCCTGGACCAGTCAGGAGCTACGGAGCACGTCTGAACGCTGATGTCACCGCCTGAAAGCCGTCTCATAGGCTGCTTCAGGGCCTACTAAGGGACCTATCACATCGCAGGGTTGTTGTTGAGGAGGAAGCTGTTGACTACTAAGGTGCGTCTGGCAGTTTAAACTGTGTTGGTCTTTACAAGGACATCTGGATTTAGCCTTTGTTATGGAGGCAGAGTGAGTCTGTACAAACCCACACCTGACTTTCATCTGTCTTTTTAACTAGCTGTCACACGCCAGCTATTAAAAGCCTTAACACACAACACCTACAGCGCACACAATCAACAACAACTAAGCCTGTACATCTAGCACGAATGATCTAGTAACTGGTAATGCTTAAAGGAATGGCATATTAACATTTACATTGAGTTAATTCAATAAGGAGTTCATAATAAAGGTCAGTAAATAAGATACAGTGAACCCTCGCTGTATCACGGTTCACTTTTCACGGTTTCGCTACTTCACGGATTTGCATTGTGCATTGTGTTCTGCTTTCTGATTGGCTAAACAGTCTCTCCAACACAAAAATGTGCATCAATAAAGTTGCGGTTTACAGGATTCAGTACTTTTATTTGTTAAACAAATGCTTGGGCCTGTAAAAAGGGTTTGTTCTTTGGTTTTAATATATAATAGAGAATTTAATTGTATAATAATTGTTTACAAAAATAAAGGTTTCTACTTCACGGATTTCACTTATCACAGGTTCTTTTTGGAACGTAACCCCCGTGAAAAATGAGGGTTCACTATCCATGACACGCAGTTGCATAAGGACCAGCGTTGTGGATTGTTTTGGGGGGGAGGGAAATTTAACAGTTGGTAGAACTGTGGAAGCTTAAGAGACAGAAACTCACCAGCAGGTTCACTGACTCCACCACGTCCATGAACACCTCGTTCTTTCTGTACTTGATGCCCTCTGACCTCCAGGACACAGCGTTGGTGACGGTGGCCGGGGGGCGTGGGGCCCCAACCTCCAGCTTGTGGCCCTGCTGGGTGATGTACCTGGGAGGGGAGGGGGGGGGGTGCAGCGTGAAGGCGAGGAGAGCAAAGGAGAGCGCCCAAATCAACCTGCTCAACAGGAGCTGTGACTGGTAGGTGAGACAGGAAGTGGGACAGGAAGTGTGTCATGAGAGGAAGGACTTCCTGAGGCTGGAAGGTCGTGTGTGTGATTAGAACAAGAAAGCTGACAGGATTCAAACACATCAAAGCTCTTGTCAATCACTCAATCAATACACTTTTAGATCCAGAATAAAGTAAGTATATTCTGCTGAGTGTGTGGTGTGTGTGTGTGTGTGATCTGCAGGGACCTCTGTGTTGCATCTCTGTAAACATGTGACCCAGTTTATTCATGTGACAGAACAGCTGACCTCTGACCCCCCACGACTTAGAGACAGGTGACCCTGCACACCAGCACGCCGTCAAATGTGAACACACACCCATGCACCGACACACACACTCACTCACCCCATGCACCGACACACACACTCACTCACTCACCATGCACCGACACACACACACACTCACTCATGCACAGACACACTCACTGCGACATAGATTTCCTGCAGGTAAATACGCCCGCCCTCCTCCCTCGACCCTCCCCCTCCTCCCTCGGCCCTCCCCTCCTCCTCGGCCCCTCCCCCTCCTCCCTCGGCCCTCCCCCTCCTCCCTCGTCCCTGCCCCTCCTACCTCAGCCCTGCCCCCTGCCCCCTGCCCCACGCCCCTCCCCCCTCTCTGGAGTAATGGCGGATGCAAAAAAAAAAACCTGCGGCAGCTTGCAGACTCCTCCCCCCCCCCCCCCCCCCCCCCCCCCCCCCCCCCCCTCGCCCAGCCAATCCCAAAACAGACACCCACAGAAACCAGGTGGGTCTATTTCAGAGGTACGTCGTTGACACGGTGACCCTGTGGCATTCTATTCTCCCCCCTTCATCTCTGATCTAAACGTGTCACTTCCTCTCGCAGCACGGACAGATGAAAGAGGAGACAGGCAAGACGAGGAGGATTGTTCGTGTGTTTAGAACTCGCTCCTGCTATGGGGAGTCACAGAGCGCCAGCAGCAGGGCTGCTTGATCATACCTTCTGAAACATGTGCGTAGACAGACACACACACACAAACACACACTCATTCATTTGAGACTGGAGGAGTCGAAGGATGGGAGGGAGAGGGGAGGAGAGGGAGGGAGAGGGGAGTAGGAGGGAAGGGGGTAGAGAGGAGAGAGGGAGGGAGGGAGGAGAGGGAGGGAGAAGCAAGGTGGAGGAAGGGGGGGGGACTAGGAGCTCAATTTGTCTCTGTCTCGAGTGCAGCAGCTGACAGTGGCATTGTGTGTGTGTGTGCTTGCATTTGTGTGTCTGCATGTGTGTGTGTGTGTGTGTGTGTGTCAGTCAGAGACAGGCAGTTATCAGCCTTATTCAGCCACCAACAGAGACAACGACAGTCATTCATGCTGAAAGCAAAAGCAATTCATTACAGATCAGCATCACTGCAGGCTTGTCAGAACACGCGCCCGGCTATTTGATTGGCTGTAAAATGGAATGATGATATCACACCATTGCGAACGAGGAAGGTTCAATTAAAGGTGCAACACTAATTAACTGCTGGGTAATTGGGCAGACATAAAGCGTGCGTTGCCGTGGCAGCGTGGCCCTCGTTAAGAGCACGCCCAGGAGCATGGCACCTTTCCCAGGAGTCAAGATGGAAACACACAAACAAGGCTGCCTGGCTAACGAGCTAAACCCACTGAACCCTGTGTTCCCTCACTCCATCACTAGCCTGGATGCTAGCCTGACAGCTAGCCTGGATGCCAGCCAGAATTGCTAGCCTGATCACTAGCTTGGACCATAGCCTTACATGCTAGTGTGAAAGCTGTCCTAGATGCTGAACGCTAACCCCTAAGTGGGGTTACTCAAGGTTAATCAAGGCCACTCACTCTTGCAGGATCTTGCTGTCTGTCGTTTGAGGGAAGCCAAAGTCCATAATCTCATCCATCAGCTCGTACACCGTCACGAAGTTGTCACGGATACTCTCCTCTTCCAGCTCCTTAAAGTACTCTTTGAAACACCTGCACACAGTCGGACAAACAGGGGATCAACTCAGTATCTTTATTTGTCATTGTATTTATTTATACAACGACAAATTTAATGCCACCCTTCATTTGCAGTGCATTAAGTAAGTAAATTCAGGTGTGTGTGTGTGTGTGTGTGTATGTGTGTACGCACAAGTGTAATCATGTTATACTGACCCTCCACTATTTTGTAGAGAAAGGAGTACACCAAAACAGCATTGCATTCTTTTTCGTCATGGCAACCACTGAAGACAACCGGTTAGGTAGAACAGTAGAAAAGGTTTCAGGGTGTAGTCATCTGGACACTGTTTTCAACACCCATCCAGGAGTCATTAGTCTACCTTAGTGTCTAAAGTTCATCTGTAGTACAACACGCTTTATTTTCCTTTCACTTCTGAAACCGATACAATGACAAAGCTGAGGATGCGAGGCGTGGTGGGGGGGGGGGGGGGGGGGGGTGATCTGAGGGCAGCACTTCCTGTTGCTGAAGGATACAGTAAAGGTTGCTGTGTTTGATCCACAGGAAGTGGGCGGAGCCGTGGGTTACCAAGGGCGACAGGTCCGCATCCTCTTCCATTCTCAACAGGATCGGCATGAAGTGATCGATCTCGTTCATGTCCATGTTCCCCATGTAGTTCCTGCATATCAGCACCTGAGTCACGAGCACACACACACACACACACACACGTACGACGACAATAAGATGCGATGTTTTGTGAAGCCAGCCTTCTTATTGGTTGCATCCATTCAGGCTGAACACAGTACCAGAGACCTCAGTGAAGGTTCTAGAACAGGGGTGTCCAATCCTGGTTCTTTGAGGGCCACCATCCCTATTGAAACTTGGAAAGTTTTAGGATGTTTCCCTGCTCTAGCGCACCTGATTCAAAGGAATGGGTTTTTATCAAGCTCTGTGGAGTTCAGATAATGACCATTCATTAGGTAGCCAGCTGGTAACAAGGCTGACTATTCACAAAACATCCAATCACCGATACGAACAGGAGAACCGGCCCAACCCCCTTAGAGTAAGGGTTGAGGTGAAAGACACACCGGATACACGGGGGGGGGGGGGGGGGGGGGGGGAGCTACCAAGGCCTTGGCCGCATTCCAAAACGAACGAGCTCGCAATACCAAGAACAAGAGATCAAAGCCCCAATGCTTGAGGGAACTGGAACACTGAAGACACGACGTGGAACGTTCCGGTACCACAAGGCCCTCCACGGCAACAAGGCCCTCCACGGCAACAAGGCCCTCCACGGCAACAAGGTCACAACCAGCGCGGACAACAAAGGAGAGGAAATGGGGGAAAGAATGAAAAAGGAAATTCCAGACGACCTCATCTGTGGAGGAAAGGACACGGACTGAGACCAAATCTACGATCTACAACAGACGAACGTGAAACCAAAAGATTGACTTAAGGATCTAAAAGAAACACTATTTTGTATATGCAGCAGGAAACCACGAGGAAATGACGTTTTGTAACGTTGTGAAGTTTCTGATTCATTCAGACGTGAAGACTTGATTTTGAAATGTGGTATCCGAGTTCATACGGCTTAGATATACTTACTTAGGTTGCTGACATGATGACATGACATTTACAACAAACACGTTATTAAGTCTCCCAATGTAGGAAGCAGGCTCATATTAAATGTAATATCACGAGCACTTCCATAGTGGTTCGTAGCAGATTGGTTTTGAGTGAATTACTTTCAAATCAGGTAACTGAAATACGATTCGAAAGGAGTCCTTAAACTGAATCTGCACAATGGAATCATTAATAGAATAAGAATCTGGAATAATAACTGTTCATTCTTTTCCTATTATAAACACATCTGATTCATCTGAACAGCAGAGACCAGATGTATTCGCCAGTGTGTTTCCTCCTCTGCTGCTATTATAACCACACATCTAACATCCAACTTCAGCTTTCTCATTAAAACATGTATTTCTGCCGAGATGTTTGTATTCAACCAATAAATCTACACACAAGGCTAAAGTGAGGACACACACACAGTAGCAGAAAACACACACAGAGAAACTGACACACATACACACACCAGTCACAGGTGAGGATAAGGCCTCCATACACCACAGAGAGTGATACTAATACTCGAAGCATTGTGAGGGAGAGAGACGTGTTGGGGGTTAAGACAGAGGGGGTTCTCCCAATCCACCTTCACCGTCTCTGGGGTGTGGGATGGACAACCGACCCAGCCTTTTTAATGAGGGCTGGAAGGTAAATAGTAAATAGTTAATTTTCTTGTAAAACAGTGATGTCAAATCGTGTGCCATCGAGGGCCAAGAGGGTGCAGGCTTTTACATCAACCAAGAACTACACCAGCCTGATTTAACTGACGAGTTTCTCCACTTAGTGATATCAGCTGGAGTAGTGCTGCACCCTGAAAACCTGCACCCTCTTGGCCCTGGATGGCACAGGTTTGACACCAGTGTTCTAGAAGATTCTGCAGCGCTTATGGGGGTGTTTAGAGGCTGGGTAGGGGGGTGAGGTGGGGGTGTGGAGGGGGAGAACTCGCTGGCCAATGAGGCACAAGCACATAGCCGGGTTTAGAATCTATTTTGCCTGCCTACGGTTTGACCTAGATGGGCGAACATCTCCGTGAGGGTAAAGGCAGGTCAATCAATTGGGAGGCAAACATTCGTGAAGGATCGATGTATTTAGAACAAGCCTGGGTAAACCCACACACAGCATAGTACTCTGGAGGACTCTGACACTGTCAAATGTTGATGTTTTAAATGCCACTGGCATTGACACCATAAACATAGCTTTGTTTTGGTTGACAGTAATCAGTAGATTCATTCATAACTCCAGCTGGACTATACTGTATTATTATGGGATGTTGCAACACAAAGCCCTTATGAATAAACATCTAATGTCTGCATTTTTTGACAATGTCTTCTCCCGGTCTGAAGGTACAGCCACCAGTAGCCTTCTCTAATCAAAATTTATTTGCATAGCCCTTTTTACAAGCAATATCACAGAGGGCTTCACCTACGCCCATAGAACTGCTCCTCAACCAACCTAAACCCTCAAGGAAGACGAGGAAAAACTCCCAGATAAAAAATCACTCGAGAAAAAACTGAAAAAACCTTGAGAGGAGAAATCCAGTGAGGGATCCCCTTCTCCAGGGACGGCTGATGAAAAGAGAAGAGCAGAACACAGTCTAAACACAGTCACACACAAAGAAAGTGTTGATTGATCGCTGAAACATCCAAATCTCCTCAATGTCCGCAGAGTCAGAGGGTCACCTGCCCAGGTTATGAGACCGCCCCCTGGGCAGGAGGTATTGGATTGGCCCCAGGGCCGAGATAGGAGAAGCTGTTTAATCAGCACGATAAGGAATCCCAGGATGCATGGAAGGATAATCCATGCTTCAGAAACCCCACAGGACACAGGGCTGTTCTGCTATCTGCATATCAACACTCACACAGACCAGGACCAGACATTAGAACGAACATGAGCAGACAGGATCCTTTACAAAAGATTGGGATGTATACAGCTTACAAGGGCAGGGCAACGCAGATGTTTATCTTGATATGGTTGTGATTTGATTTCACTATACTGTACAACGATTTATGAATAGAACTTAACAAATTAAAACTGAGTTTATATATTCATACACCAAGAATCCACCTCCTGACATTTAAAAGCACATAATGAAACCATAATACTATTACTAAAACAGTGTAACCTAGATATTATTATTAGGAACAGTTGTTATTAAGAACCGTTTCTAAGCTCTAGCCAAATGGAAGCAGACTGGATAGGTAAACATTAATTTTGAGTCTAATATATGACAATTTAGGGTTTAATATATGATAATGTTGACTTTAGTCTGGAAGAAAGGGTGAAGTGTTGAACTATCCAGTGCATGCTGCACCTGGTGCTGCATAACTAGTTAGACCAGTTTTGTTTCTATTCATAACACATCGATAACATTCAGTGACATTGACATGGAAAATCAGCACCATAGTGTTTTCAGTGACATTATACTACGCCTATCAGGTGTACATATTAAACGGAGCCTAGATTAAACGTTGCGAGTTGTGACTAATTTAACGTGTTTCAAAGCGCACAAACGAGCGTGTCTTTCTGCAGCAGCTGCGCTGAGCTGCGCTATAGGAGCGCAACACACTGAAACTTCCTCATCTTGTAGATTATTTGCTCGTAACCCACCTTTCCTTTGAGGTCCAATATAAATATCGCAGAAGCGGACATCCTGGTGTATCGAACAGCTGGAGAAACTGTCTTGTAACTTTGTGAAATCCCCCTAAAAAACACGCCAGTCAACAGGAGAGAAGGAGCGCCGCTTCCATGTCCTTCAGTGCGCCTGTTTTCCGGGAGCGGCAGGTTTCAGCGTCACACTGGTCTGACTGCTTCATCAACATGACCTTCTGACCCGATATTTTAGGCTGGGAAAGGGAAAGTGAACCAATTCTCCATCACTAATCTGTCCGCGGGTTACACACGTTTGTTTTCCTTGCAAGATGGTAAATATTTGCTCTCGTTTAAGAACAACGAGAAAATATAATAACATCAAGGTATTTTATTAGATTAGCTATATAGGCATATATATGTTATATATAAACGTATACTGTCTGGTTGTTATAATCAGTGACCTATGCTCTTAAAGCTCTCTCTTGGAAATTGAATAAATGTAAAGGTAATATAAATTTAATTATGTTCAGGTCAAGCCTTCTACGTCCAAGGTCAGCCCTTTCTATCACTTGATGAAGATGAACTCATAATCTAATTTCAAACGAGCTAACACGTGTCACTTACCTTCAGAGAAACCCTCCTGTTCTTGTCCTAAGGGAACCAGGGAGCGTCTGGTTCTCTACTGGAGGCGTGGTCAGGACCCAGTAGAGGAGGATCGTCTCTCAAGATCAGCCTCTGGAACCTGGGAAGACACCTCAGAGCTCCTGACTACTACTGACCATCCACTGAGGTCCAGGGTCTGCAGGGCCCGGAGCCTGCAGAGAGCTCCTCTCTCCAGCAGGGGGAGGTAGTTGCCTGTGAGATTGAGGGCTACCAAGCGGTTGAATCTGTAGAGTTGGCTGAGATGTTGGGGTTGAGTTAGGTCCAGGTTGTTGTGGGAGAGATCCAGGGTGGAGACGTTGTCCCACTGTTTGCTGTTGGGATTTCTGATAGATTTTTCTGACTGCAGTCCAATGACACCTTGAAGAGATATGGAGGATTTAGTAACCATGTCAAACGTTGTCCCTGGACTATCACATTCCAGCTCAGGTATAGCTTTAATATCTACTTAAAAATGTTTCAACACTGATTTATATTGCTGAAAAAGCTCTTAGGCTTAGCATTTGTATTCAGTTTAGAGACAAACAAAAAGTTCATATTGTCAGATGGGGAGTCAGATGGCTTAACGGGTCATGTGATCGGAAGGTTGTGAGTTCGAACCTCGGCTGTGGCTATGTGATGTTGTGTCCTTGGGCAAGGTACTTCACCCTACTTGTCTCAGGGGGAATGTCCCTGTACTTAAATTGTAAGTCGCTTTGGATAAAAGCGTCTGCTAAATGAAGCATTATATTTGATTGGAGAACTTTCTATTATTAATCAAATGACAGAACATAGTTCACCAAGAGTCTAGAGACAGTGCTGACTTACCTTAACACTACCTCACTCCCAGGAGAAATGTATCAGTTTTCACATCAAACAGGAAGAGCGTATGCCACAAACAGGAAGTCACAGATAGTAGTCTTCCTTTGTCTTATTGAAGTTCTGTGACAAAGAAGGAAATTTGAAATACATTAACAGCAGCATGATGTTATACCCTGTCTTATCTCACTCAGCCACTAACACCACACCCCTGGTGACTGTGGCTGCAGCTGTCTTCAACCGGCTTGTTAGCCCAGATAAATAGATCTGTAATGAAAACCTGTACTTAAAAACTGTAACTGTATATTAGTCTCACTGTTTAGGCGTTGTAAGCAACAACTTTGCAAGCAAAACAACACAATAAGGTACGGTGTAATGTTTTGGGCTATGGGTTATATTTAGATTTTTGGGGGGCTGGAGTTTGACACCAGTTTGGTGTTAGCATTTTATTGCTTTGATAATATTGCGCACCTACAAGATATTTTACTACTACTAATAATAATTTATATCACAAGTGTTTGATCTTGTCTTTTTATCAGTTAAACTTTGATGTAGGTAAACATTATGCTCCATAGAACATATCTAACACATCCCATACTGTTTCAAGCCATTCATGTCAGAATTACTGTGTACTTTTCATAGAGGATGAAGACGTCAAGCAAACACATCATCTTCTCTCTCCTGCCTTTGTTTTGGAAGTATTCATCTTCAACATGTGAGAAGGAGACCGACTGTCCCAAAGAAAACCAAGATGTTTATGGAAAGACTTTGACTGAGATCCCTGACAGTTTCAAACCAGGTGCCACAGAAGTCTTTTTTGTAGACAGTCAGATTCAAACCATTCCAAAAGCAGCCTTTTCTAGAACCCCCAAGCTGGAGAAAATTGAATTCCTAAACACCCCCACTGTCTCAATAGAGGCCGGTGCCTTTGAAGGTTTGTCAGACCTCAAAAACATTGAAATCTCCAGCACCTCTTTAACACATTTACCTATTGGAGTCTTCAAAGACCTGAACAAACTTGAAAATCTTCGTCTCAAGCTCAACCACATTCGCATTCTTGAGAAAGGCCTGTTTGAAGGCCTCAGCAAACTGATTGAACTGCAGTTGCACATCAACGATATTGAGTCCATTGAAGAGGGAACGTTTGATGACTTGGAAAGCCTTCAGGTCCTCCACCTAGCTAAGAACCGCATCTCCTCTTTGTCCACTGGTCTATTCTCAAAGATGCATAAACTCCACACCTTACGTCTTTACGATAATCAGATTCCCGCTCTCCCTGACGGAATATTTGATAATTTACCAAACCTAAAAGAGATCTCTCTTAATGGTAACAAAATCCGTGAACTGCAACCCAATATATTCCCACACAAAGAAAAACTTTCTAAATTATTATTGGAGTCTAATCTGTTAACTAAATTGCCTGCAGAATTATTTGTGGGATTCTCTCAGCTCAAAACACTGACACTGGCGAAGAACCAAATAATTAGTCTTCCTCCTGTGCTTTTTGGAGAACTACCCAAAATGGTGGAGCTCAGTTTAAGTATGAACAATCTTACAACCCTTCCCAAGGGAATTTTCAGCCCTCTTGTCAAGCTTAAGAAATTGGACTTGTCAAAAAATAAACTGGTATCTGTGTCTCAAGAGAATTTTGAGGGTCTTGTGAAGCTGACAGAACTAAACCTCCAAATGAACCAGATCGACTCCCTGGATGTCGACACGTTTGAAAACCTTCCATCTCTGACCACCCTGAAGCTGGCTCGTAATAACCTGCGGACGCTACCCAGAGAGATGCTTGACTCTTTTTCAAAAATCAAGAAAGTTCTTCTAAACAACAACCCCTGGCATTGTGACTGTAAGCTTGTGCCTTTGTACCAGTGGCTCAAGGACAAAACCACACATTCTGAAGAGGTCTGTGAGTCTCCAGAAGATTTGAAGAAGCAGAACATCCTGTCACTCACTGAAGACCAACTTCGGTGTCCCATCACTACCACACCATTGATCACAACCACACAAATGACCACAACCCTGACCACAACCAGAGTAACCACTACTTTGCCAACCACCCAACCAACAACCAGCCTGCCAACAACAACTACCCCTCAACTGCTAATGACAACCACTGTCATTACAATGGAACCTACCATAGTAACAACAGAACCCTCCAGTACCACCTCTTCCAGTCCCCTACTCACCACTGAGAGGAGAACCACAGCAACAACCTCCTTACCTCCACCCACAACCCCAGCCCGAGCCTTAACAACAACAAGAACAACTCTGATTATTACCACCTTATCCTCCAGCACCCAGAAACAGCCCACAGGGCTCCGCACCGAACCCAAGACATTCCCCTGTCCTCAGGCACCACCCTACCAAGCCTCCCTGTCCTCCACACCCATGAGGAGCAACATCATGGCTCAGTGCCAAGCCCAGATGATGATCTACTCCACCCTGGTCGCGATAGAGATCTGCTGTACGTTGGTGCTGGCTAAGTTGACCTTGTCCTTATACAGACTCCTACAGAACCGGAACAAACTGCCTACCAGAATTAACTTGACCAGCTTCTCCTACAGGAAGGAAGTGTCCCTCAGACCCATCTGAAAGGTGTGAGATTCTGAGACCATGTTGAAGGATGTGACAACTTCAACAACAAAGATGTCACATTGTTAGGAATACTGGCTGTGTTAACCTAACTTTTATCACTCTGAAAATATGCGACCCAACTTGTTAATGGATAAAGCACAAATCTGCACTACACTGGCACAAATTATATTACATTCTTGATGTTGTGCACATTTCTCCAGCAGGTGGCAATGTCCTCCCACTAAATTCAAATAGAAATATCTTCTTCCTTTTTGCTTTTTTTAATTTACAGTGCAAACCTTCAAAGCAGTTTCAGGATGCTACAAGTAAAGCAATGCAGTGTGCATCCTACCAGCTTTTGAAACACCTTGAACTTTGAAGAAGATTTGGTGTTTTCCGTCCTGTTATTTCTCTTTATATGATCGCAATAAAAAACATTCTGGGACATTTCAGCTCTTTCCTCATGCTTTGTAATTTCAAGTGATAAAAGCATATATTTCCCTGTGAGTGTAAATTATTCATTCATTATTCTCATTCTACAGAGCCACATAGTATTATTTCATCATGAGTGTTTGTCCAACCACACTTCCCTAAGTGAGGGTTAATTAAGAGGATAATTAGTTGGGTGAATTGCACATTATCTTTATAAATTGAACAAACCAGATCCCCATCAAACCGTTCTTCCTAACATACCACTGATACACACCGCACACGCCTCATAGGATGTGAAGGAAAGTAAGGAAAGACTGTATCTTGAAGTTCACAACAACATCCTGTGTTGCTTTTCCTTCTTAATTCAAGACATGTTAACTCCGGAGGTTAATAGCAGATATAACATTGTTTACTCCTCCTCTCTCTGGTGGGTTGAGTAAAAAAAATAAATAATAATAGTCCGGAGCAAGCACCTTTTGTAGTCCAGTGAGTTTGGACACAGCAGGGTGGGGTTAGCGTCACAGCAGGCTGTCTACACCAAGGGGAAGTCAATAGGAGAGGCTGCTTGGAGGATGGAGGGGGGATATCAGGCCAGGTCAAAGGTTGTTGGCCGTGAGGTCATTGGAAAACTCATTTAAACTGTAAAATGTACTTAAAATGTCAATTCTATTAGTTAAAAAAATACATAAACTTGCATTGTAATCTCAGTTCAACAAGTTTAAAACTAGTAAAGCCCAAACCTTTACATATCATTATGATAGATTTGTATTTTGTACTGTTATTTCTATTAGTTTCTTGTATTAGTGTAATCCCAATCACTTGAATTAAAAGACACATTTTGTTCAATTAATCAATATGCACTCAGATTAAACAGTTTTTCATATATATGATGACAACACCTATTGTTCCTAGCCTATGGTACTAAGGTCAGCAATGTCATTAAAAAACGTGTGTAATAAAGGATCCAAACCTTTATAAAATAACCCCCCCTTAAATTCCTCCTTACTAGTGATATTTTTAAGCATGTACTCATATTGCATTAATCAATAAAGTAAACCCTTTGAAACAAGCTTATTCTATATGGAAGCAAATCAGTGACATGTTTTCAATTAAACTTGATACTAAATGTTGAAATTCAAACACCAAATTATTGTCAAAATATATTGTATAAGAATATATATATATTGGTAAATACAATTCAGGTTGCTAAAATTAAAGCCTCCCCCAAAAATTGTGTCTTAAAAATGTTAGCCTAAAAAATTTGACAAATAAATACAGCCACATCAGCCTGTTGATTTAGACATCACTACCTCTTACTAACGTCTCCTGAGGAGAAGGAAAATAAAGGAATGTAGGGTCCTGTACTGCTGCGTTGGCTGGTTGGCTGGATGGCTAGTGGGTGGTTGACTGGTTCATGGGGAGGCTGGTTGGTCAGGAATCAGTCAGGTGGCTGAGCGGTTAGGGAATCAGGCTAGTAATCAGAATGTTGCTGGTTTGATTCTCACAGCAAATTCCCCCCGGGGGACCAAAAACAGGAATTTCTTATCTTATCTCATTCCTGGCCGTGCCAGATGATGTTATGTCCTTCACACTACTTGCCTTGGGGAAGGAGTGGGGGGGAATGTCTCCGTACTTGCTGTAAGTCGCTCTGGATAAGAGTGTCTGCTAAATGCCTAAATGTTAGTTGGAAGCTGCCTGCCTGTCTGCTCAGTGGAAAGGCCTAGCCTGTAGTGGGAAGCCTGCTGTCTGGTTAGCAGGAGGACCTGGCCTGCAGCCACCGTGTCATCCATCCAGGGGTCTAATCAAGTTATCATATCAACAAATCTCTCCTCAGGGGCCCCGCGCCTGACAGTCCCTGAAAAACACCCAGAGGGAACGACAAATTTCGAGCAGCAGGATGCTGGAGCCCAGAGAGCTCGCCTGCCAGGCGGGCTGAAAGGTACCTGCAGTCCTGGTCAAACTCCCCTCCGGAGAGTAGAGTCACGCTGGGCGCCACATGCCCTGACACTGGCCCCACGGCACTTCTAAAGCAGGGGGGGGGGGGGAGTCTAGGCAGCACGGGAGGCTGGGAAATAGAAGGATGGACATTATTTAGCTTAGATCCACAATAAAGGATTGAAGAACACAATGTGGTGGCCACAGTGTGTTTGGAGGGGAGAGGAGAGACCCCCTGTGGCTGGAGAAAGGAACTCAGGGGTCAAAGTTCTTGCGGCCCCTCGCTGAGAAGGGGGTTAATGTACAGCTGATGTGAGGTCAGGGATGCCCATCCAAGAGGCCATACATCCTTACTGACAGCAGCACTCAGCGACAATTGTTGCCAATCATCTGTCATAAATCTCCCATGATGCCATGGGGGGGTGGGGTGGGGGGGGCAAATGCTGTCGATTTGGAGCATGTTTGAATGCTCTGGATGAGCAGAGCAAAAAACAGAGAGGAGCTTTTGGTTTGACTAAAACCAGATCAAAGTAGTCTGAAAGACATACACAGGAAGTTCTGTGAGGTGGCCTAAGAAAACCCCAAATACAAGTATTTACCCATATAAGGATGGATTCTTATTTTGTTGCTTGCTCGGTTTATATATAGACTTTCATAAAGAAAAGTGAATCAACATACCCATACACATTCACATGCAGTGAAATGAACCTGCATACTCACACCCACACAAGCCCATAGCCACTACACACACAACTCACACACCCAAAGCAATACTTCAAAACTGTCCATATGCCATTTTGGGGGAGATTTTGGTCTCTTTTTAAAACTTGTATCATCAAGTGCTGATCTCGACCTCTGACCTTAGTCCCTTTCACAAGCTAACCAATATAATTACCCATTTACCTCAAAATAAAGTTGCCAAATTTGCTTCAGCGCTCGCCTATCTCTCCATGACAAGAACCTCCCATAAACCCTGTTGACTGGTTCCTATTGTTGCTCACTCTCCATCCCTCTCTATTGGAGAGTGAACTGCTATGAGGGCAGGTATGGAGCCTCTCCCAGGGGGCCCTGACCCTTGACACCTCTCTACAGAGAAACTCTGGCACGTCCAGGCTCATAATGCTAGTTGGACGCTGCTCTCCAAGTTGCCTGCTGCTTCCCACAATACAGCCCTTTGGCTGGGGTCTCCCTGGACAGAAAGCCCCCCTGGAGGTTCAGGCTCCATCCGGAGGTCTTTCACTGCTCTCTGCTCGCTCTCTCGCCATTTCTCCTGTTCAGGGCCAAGCCTCTGGTCAGAGGGGGGGCCGGCACACAAAAAGAGAGGAGAAAAAAAACGAAACAACGAAGAAGATAGGAGAGGGACAAAAGGGTTTTTAGAGGGCATTTGAACCCGCAACAAACTGTGTCAACATCTGTGGTAAGATAGTCACTGTGACGACTCTTTAAGAAAAAAAAAATCCCTTTCCTTATGGCTAGGCAAATTCAAAAGGGCTACAGTGTTTTGGGGCGTGTATGAGAGGGATTTGGAAGGAGTCTTTGCCCCCTTCTCTTTTCAGAGGCATTGAACTGCTTGACGATGTTCCCCATCGACTTTGTCTCGCTAGAGAGCCGGGGGCGAAAAATGAAGTGAATCTGCTTTCTTCTCATGGCCTCTTCTGTTGGATGGGTTGAAACAGATTATTGTTACACATTAAGCAAGGGGATGGAGGGGTAGCGGGGGCTGGAGGGGTGGGGGGGGCGGGGTGTTGGACGTGTCAGCATCTGTGTTGCTGCGTGTGCGGTCACCACACGCGAAGCAAGTGCGGTTCTTGTCTCGAGAGGAAGTCTGGTGGAGGCCAACCCGGTTTGTTCTGACTGTCTTCAACATGTGGTTGCTCCTCATGCTCAGCACACTGCATCCACATAAAGAACCTCTTCAAGTCTTCCACCTCAACGTGAAAGGGATCATTGACTGTCCCACACACCCTCTAACTCGCACTAACCTTAATTGATCAGATGTCGGCAAATTTGGTTAACTCAGAACTTGTGGTAACCAGGTGGAGTTCATTTGGGGAGTCAAGTGGCTGAACGGTGAGGGAATCGGGCTAGTAGTCAGAAGGTTGCGAGATTGAATCCCGGACGTGCCAATATGACGATGTGTCCTTGAGCAAGGCACCTCACCCTGACTGCTTATGTGTTTCCTCTCTATACGCTTGCTTACTTCAAACTGAGCGCAGAACACCGAAGAACCTGGGCTGCTTGTTCTTCTTGTTCTGGGCTGTTGGTTTCTCAGACACTCTGAGAAAGAAAAGCTTCATCAAAGAATCCATGATCTTTAAGGGAAGGTTGGTCCCCAATCCACTCTGTCCCCAATCCACTCTGTCCCCAATCCACTCGGTCCCCAATCCACTCTGTCCCCAATCCACTCTGTCCCCAATCCACTCTGTCCCCAATCCACTCTGTCCCCAACTTCCCAGGACGGTTCCTCAGTTCCTGCCAGGCTTCTGTGTGCCGGTGAACCAGGCAGTAATGTTCATTACCCTGGCCAGGAAGAGAGAGAGGGGGGACCCCTTTGTTCCCTAACCCTCACTCAGGAGAGCCAGGGCATAACAAGAGATGGCTGACCTGTGGCTAACGTCTAGTGGCTGATAATCTCTTGTATTCCCCCTCCTGCGGTGCTTTTTCATAGACTCATTGGTTTCCTAAGCTACTTATACGCACATAACCATTATCGAAGGCAGGAGACCGTCCTTATTACTCACTGCACTCCAATTGATAAAGGCCCCATGAGAACACGGATGATGAAAATGTCCCCTAATACGCATATAATCAATGTTTCATTGCACATCAAGGGCTTTCAGGAGACAAGTAACTCACTTGGTTTTTTTAAATTGCATTTTGGAATTGCAAAGAAAGGACCTCATTTCTCCCTCCCCTCTCCTCCTCCACCATCCACAGATACACAATAAGAACATAGGCAATACCATTATTAAATTAGTCTATTAAATAGGACTTACTTAATTGGTTGATTGTGTAAGAAAGTCTAACCCTTTTATCTATGGAGAGCGTAGCCAGCTATAACCCTGTACTTGTGTATTTTTCACATGCTTTAAGTTTTCCACTATATTATAATGAAAGAGATGAAAATGTAGTTGTCTGATTTCTGAAATTTGCAGCATGAGATCCTCTTGATAAAAGACGATCATTATAAATCCCTCTATATTCTCTTCAATATGGTGTACACAATTCCAGTGTACGATCTAATAAGAAAAACTATGTAAATATGAACACCACATATTATTATATATGCTAATATTCTTGCATCAAATCTAATTTTGGGTTCCAGGGAGGGCTTGACTTTGCAGTTTTGGCAGCAGAGCTCTCCTCTAGGCCCAGTGTCTGTAGAGCAGCCTGGATGGCCCTGCCTGGTGAGAACACCTGGACCAGCTGTTGGCAGTAAAGCACTTGTGCTGTCAGAAGCTCATAAAACACCTTGGCAGTGGTCACATTCCTTCCATTCGCCACATCTTCAACGAGGCTTCTTAACTAACGTTAAAACATCCTACAGGAATAGATCTTTTACCCTCAGAGGAGTTCCAAGTACTGGGCAGATATGGCACATGTTCACACAATATCAAATACACACTTTTTAAACACACCCAAAAACTGAGGAATATGTGCTTATCTGATTCAGACACTATGTGTATTACAGCTGATTTCCTCATTATCAATAACAGCTCAGCTTTTTGGCGTTGGTCGTACAGGCTGATAGATCGAGTGAGTTACTGAGTCGGTAAAAGTGCGCCCAGATTCTATAAGTCATTCAGCACATTTGTCTACAAGGTTCCTGGCCCTATTGAACCAACTTAGAAACGACATCAAGTTAGGTATTCATCTATCCCATCATGACCCAGAAATATCTGAGAGACTTTAAGAAGTCAGTAGTCAAGCTGCATTGTCACAAAGGGCACGGAAAAACATGACGCAAGTACGCCTTTTATATTTCTGTCACTGGGACCCAAATTGGGAGGTTCAAGCTTCAAACACTGCCCACTGACGAGAGAGAAAAAAGTATAAATCCTCAGGCCAATTGTTGCATATGGACAAGTCACGCACAATTTCCTTTTTTATTGGGCTTTGGCAGCATAGAATAACCTATCGAGGGTTTAACTGTAAGTATGACCATCATTATATCCTTAGCTTTTTCAGAGGTTTTTCAGAAAGAGAAAAGACGTCAAACCTATTTTTCCATTATAAACCGTAAAGAATTGTTGGGGACAGTTAGCAGATGGTAAAGAAGACAGAAAAACAATCTAAAATGGTTATTATCAACAACATATTAAAACAAATAAGGTGATTTATTCCCTCTACTTGATTTAAATTAAACTTTCCTCTGTCTCGATGGACTGATCAACATGTTTTCCTCTGTATATCTTCTCCCCCTTAATTACAATAAGTTAGTGCCATAATAGGATTGTCAACAACCAAGGACTGACAGCTTAAAGGAAATGCTTTCCAGTTGAAATGTGCCTTTGAGGGCCGATTTTCCAGCGCTTTATTTCTTCTCATGAAAGCTCCATCCAATTCAGCGGCCCTTTCAGTGTAACTGGGATACAAATCCATGCCACTGCAGCTATCAGACTCTCAGAATGAGCATAAAAAAGCTGCATTAAATCTTGCCGTTTCTTTCTGGCTCCTCGTGAGTGAGGCTCTCTTGGAAAGAGCGGCCCACCTTTGCTCTGCCAGGAATCGTTGTTTTCAGGGATCCGTCATAGAAGAGTCTGAGTATCCATTTTCCCTCCGAAACCAGCCTCTCTCTCTTATCTCAGAAACACCATTGTCATTCCACCGCCTGCCAAGCAAACTAACCCAAGCCAGCCCTTTAAAAAACAACCAGAGTTAGCCAGCGTATTTCTGAGGCTCATTGTGTCTTTCTGTTGCACCATCTCCTCCATTACCAGGAAGTCTTGACAGATTCCAGTAGTCACTGTGTTTTAGCCATGGTGTCTAAGCTGCTGTGTCAGCTAGCGGATGCTGCCGATAACCATCCACAGCCAAGGGCTAGTACTGTGCCTGGGCTGCCTTTGTGGACGATTTCAAGGCTCGCTCACGCCATCCCGCACCATCCGCCCTCCTGGACGCTCCACAAAAAGGACGTGTTTGAAGGCTTCCCTGCCATTCCTTTTGCCTTTTGTTGAAAAGGGGAAAATCACATTTCGACGGCTCTAGAAACCCCCGCGGATCATTCTTTAACGGTTCAAAAATAGATTGGGTTGAAGCAGAGACAGATGGGGGGGGGGGGGGGGGGGGGTGAGTGACAATGAGACAGGAAGTGAGTAATGGGGCTCAGTACAGAAGATCCATGGGGCCTTTACTCTGACTTCTCCTAGTAGACCATCACACCAGACCAGCAGTGTCAGGGGAAGTGCCGACGCTAAACTCCCTTTCAGATTCAGGATTCAGATTCAGAAGATTCAAGGATGATTTAAGGAACAGGAAAATCAAAAATCAAAAAAGCAATCAAAAATTGTTTGCTTAGAAATATCACTGTCAACTTTTGACAAGAAATGTGTGAACTGCTTCTACTGAAATAAGGATCTTATGACTAAACTCATACAACAACCTCACCTAAAATGACACAACCTCACCTAAAATGACACAACCTCACCTAAAATGACACAACCTCACCTAAAATGCCACAACCTCACCTAAAATGCCACAACCTCACCTAAAATGCCACAGCCTCACCTAAAATGCCACAACCTCACCTCAAATGACACAACCTCACCTAAAATGACACAACCTCACCTAAAATGCCACAACCTCACCTAAAATGCCACAGCCTCACCTAAAATGCCACAACCTCACCTAAAATGCCACAACCTCACCTAAAATGACACCTGTTCTGTGACTAAATCACTTTCAAAATCAAGTCCCACCTCCCAAGTCTCACTCCCTCTCCACAGTCAACAACCCTGCAATAAATACACTTTCAATCACTGGCTCTGGGTAAGGAGGAGACGGAAAAAGCCCCTGAATGGTCTCTCTCGACCCTCTGGAGAAGAATTCCTCCTGCCACAAGCCTAAAAAACAACAACACCCTGCCCATATCTCTACTCTGTCCTCCTCCTCTCCACAACACACACACAACACGGTTGTGGCCCAGGCATCGGCTGCCCAGCCAACCGTTTAACAGGCCCACTGTCTGGGGCCAGTGGCTAAGAAGAGGGGGCTCGCTCTGGGCTTTGAAGAAACACCTGCAGTGAAACAGTAGATTTAATAGGCTGAACGTGAGCGAACCTCACAGAAAGAGATATAGGAGAGGTACACGTGCGTTGTGGTGTGTTGGGGGGGGGGGAGGGGGGACTTGTTCATGTGTGGCAACATCGTCGAAGACTTCTGAAGATGTGGGTTGCTAGTGTAACAGAGGCTAATGTAATGTGTACACACAAAATGGAAAAACGAAATGATATAAAAACATTATTTACACTGAATGAAGTAAAATACAAAAACTCTAAAGAACTCGTGGAAAAAGAGATTCGATCATAACAACTAAAACTAACTAAAAACAACAATATATCTCAACTATAAATGGTTTGTGACTAACGGTCTCATGATGGGAGTTTTCTTTGAAAAGACAACATATCAAGCAACATGTTTAGCCATTTCACAGGGATGCTAGTAATGTTTTACATTTTAACCTGCTAGTGCTGCTCTGTACCCTTGCTGCTGTTGCAAACTGCCATTTCCCCACTGCGGGACAAATAAACGATTATCTTATCTTAATTTATCTCTAAAACATACCAGCCAGCAGGCCAGCCCATTCATCAATTCAACTGAAGCTGTGGACTAAATGATACATTTGTCAAAGAGCAGTTTAATTTACAGAACAAAAAAACTGGTTCCATGGCTCAGTTCCATAGGGTGTCAGTAGCTAAAGCCAGGGTCTCCACACTGAATACCGTGACTACTGCAGTAATTGCCTTAATTGGTGGAAAAAGGCTTTGGCATTCCAGGAGAGTTCGAGGGCTTGGTTTGTGTGGATGCTAGAGATGCTGGACTATATTACGCTCCCTGGATGAAGGTCCGGTTATTTCCGTCACCAGGGGTGTAAACATCTTATCTGTCCCTGTACCAGAGGGAGGGGAGAGTGCCGGTCAAGTAACATTAGTTAAGTTAAACTCCTTAAGTCTGTAGTCAGTGTGGTTGGTTTATAGGCAGCGGTTGGTGGTTGGTTTAAGGTTAGTGGATGTAGGAACAGATTGTGTTATCTGTCCTCCCTTTTCAAATTAAAACGGCTCTGGTATTTACTCAGTATGGATGTAAAGGAGAAATATCTGCTAAATTGGCCTTCATGACATTCAACAGTTTTTCCTGTTTTGGTCC
>CM059336.1:9105049-9106109 GCA_030340685.1 Protosalanx chinensis
ACCTGATGAACAGCAGATGTACAAACTCCACAATAACTGATTTTGGTGTGTTATACTTTAACGCATTGCGTAAACAATGCTAATATATGGTTTTTCCATTGGAAAAAAAAGACAATATTTGAGCTAGTCACCACAGAGAATGAACAAACATGTCTTTGTGGGTCATGAAGGACACCGGTGATCTCTGAGGAGAGGCTGCACAAGGCCGCACACCCCACGGCAAAACCAGATCAACCCCCCCCCAGCCCTCCACTCCCACCCACCTCTGTCCTCTCCCTCCCCTCCCTGCGCTTCCCACAAGACCCTCTCCTCCAAGGCTGAGGCAAGGCTGCTTATAAAACCACCACAACAACAAAACATGCAAGAACAAAAATTGTCCGGAAGAAGAGAGGAAAAAAAGGAAAAAAAACATATCTTCTTTCTTTTTTATTCTCCTTGTTGCTTAAAGCTTTGGGTTGAAGCTTAGCGCTCCCTGGGTGCCAGAGACTTTCATCATTTGGCAGCCTGGTGTTGTTGTGTTACCTCCTGGCTGCGGGCTACAGAAGCACACACACATACTCTGCTGGAGGAGAAGAGGAGGACGAAGAAGACAAAGAGAGCAAGAGAGAGAAGGAGGAGAGAGAGAGGAGAGAGACAGATAGAGAGACAGAGAGAGAGTGAGAGAGAGATAGAGAGAGAGAGAGACAGAGAGAGAGAGAGAGAAGAGAGAAGAGTAAGGAAGAGAGAAGAGAGAAGGGAGGAGAGGGAGGTGGGGAGGTGGGGAGGAAAGAGAGAGAAGATGAAGAAAGAGAGAGAGAGAAGAGAGAGAGAGAGAGCAAGAGAGAGAGAGAGAGAGAGGAGAGGAAGAGAGAGAGAGAGGGAGAGAGGAGAAATAGAGAGAGAAGAGAGAGAGAGAGAGAGGAAAGAGAGAGAGAGAAGAGAGAGAGAGAGAGAGAAGAGTATGGAGAGAGAGAGGAAGAGAGAGAAGAGAGAGAGAGAAAGAGAGAGAGAGAGAGAGAAGAGATAGGAGAGAAGATTGAGAAGAGAGAAGAGAGAAAGAGAGGAGAGGAGAAGGAGGAGA
>CM059336.1:9106609-9133910 GCA_030340685.1 Protosalanx chinensis
ATTGTTCAGTAATAGAACAATATGAGTTGTAGACTCACCAGGTGAAAAAGCTGTTTATCGCAGGAGTCTATTTCTAGCCCGGGTGATTTACGACATCACCTCTTTCTCTCTCTCCCAATCCTGCCGTTCCTGTCATCCTCCAAAAATCTGCAACTGAAATTCCTCGACCCCTTAAAAATAAGCCCATGAAACATTCCTGTACATCATCTCATCCTTTCCCACTCTTTAGATTCCACAACAGTCCGGCCATGGCAACAATCTGCGTGCAACTGTTGTGTGATTGATCAAGTTAAACGAGCAGCAATAAACGACACGTGTAATCAGACCAGGGGTAACCCACCCATCAAGCTGGCATGAGAATGATCAGACACAGAAGCTATTGATCAGGCCTCCTCCAGGCGGAGTTTTCAGTGTGTCAGATCACTTCAGCAGTACACTCTGAACGTTGGTTCCCACAGAGACACATAAAGCCCTCCTGCTTTGAAACATTCGTTATCTGTGGATATGCCACCATAGTCAGACTTTAAGCATGTCAGCCGGCCTCATTGAAAGACCAATGTCTCCTACCATTAGGGCTTCAGCACTCCACTGTGTGTGTGTGTCTGTGTGTGTGTGGTGTGTGTGTGTGTTGGCACAGCGGGACCCCACAGGCACCCGGCTTAGAACTCTGGGACCAGAGCATCTGGTATCACACACACACACGCGCGCACTGAAATGTTTAGACGTGCACTTAAAACACACACGTGCATACAGACACACACAGTGTTTAGACGGGCCCTTTACACACACAAATGCACACACACACATGCTGACATGTTTACACATCCACTTTGAAAACACACGGATACACACACCAACACTGTGCATGCGTACACTCACAGTCACGTATACACACCCAAATGTTTAGAACCGCACTTATATACACACACATGCTTATACACTGACCGGAACACGCATGCATGTACATGTTGGGTTCAGATCCAAGTGCTTGGTGTTGGCTGACCTGCCTGCTAACAGGGAAACATTGAGCTGGTTTAGCAGTTGCTAATTGGTGATGGAGGCGGGCGTCAGCCACCACTGCCGTTCCCCTCAGCCAAGAATGTCATTCAGAGAAGACTGAAGGCTGTGGGAGTCTCAGAAGGAGAGAGGAGGCCTCCGAACCTGACGCTCTCTCCTCATAAAGTACCATGTTTCTGGATCTTAATAACAGGTTGGACAGTTTAGAGTTTAGCACTACACATCTTTTATACTCCTACCACCAGGATCGACCCCATCCTAGGGTGGAGGGGGACCCCCAGGAAAAAGACCTTCTCTCAGGCTCCGCAGACCAACAACCATGCCTGCCAAACTATCAGAGGCCTGGGTGTGATAGATGACCCGTCCCAGATACCTGCCACGGCTCAAAGAGAACAAAACCAAGGGTGGGGCCAGAACTAACTTAATTCTTGTCATCCGCCCCTTTGCAAGGTATGGGAAAAATGGCCCGTTCTGAAGTTCTAGGGATGAGAGAAGAGCCTTGAATGGATAAAAAAGGAGAAGGGGGCTGAAAGAAAAAGTATCCTGGTCAATGGCCAATGGACCGGAGAGAATGAATGCCTCACATTCCCTGCTTCACAGTGTTGATATTTCCCTCAATGGCCTCTTCTAAAGTGAGCATTTTAAGCCACCCCGACACACTAAATTTGCCCTTTGTCAGGAGAGAGGCCCCTGGCTGTCGAGAGGCAAGGTGAGGAGGCGCTGGAAGCAGATGGAACCTGCTTGTCACCTCAATGGTGTCCTTTCTGGCCGTCGACTCCCCTCCCCGCCCAATCGCCGCCATTCAGCCAGGGCCTCAGTGTCATGTCTGGAGACCCTGCGCTTTGGGACAGCCCCATATAATGAGACCCTCTGGCATGGTTGAATGTGGCGTCATTGTTCGACCCGGGGCCATTAAACCACCTCCTGGGCAAACAAGAGCGGCCCTTTTCCTTTATGGAGGCCGACGAGGCCACAAAGAGAAGAGTCATTGAGACACGGAGGGGTTGGCCTTTGTTTGGTGTTCCTTTCTGAAACGCCTGAATGGCCGTGCTGGGAAAGGGAAGGGTTCCGTTGGCTCTTTAACACTAGCCCCTGTTATCACCAACACTCCTACTTTTTGCCAGGAGTAGAGATATGAACTTATTTGGCAAAGTGGTCCCAGCGTGCCGTACTGCAAATTACCTGGAGGACAGAGTCAGTGTTGTGTATCCTGATGCTAGTGGAGACAGGGGTCAAGGCGCAGGGTGGGGCTGTCTCTTAACCCGCTAACGTCGTCCTGGAGAATGTGATCATATCTGCGAGCCACACTGACAGGCAGAGATCCTTGAAAAAGACCCAGACGCCAAATATTCTTCCAAACTAGTAACTAATGTATTGATTAGGGGAGAAGCTAGCCAGCTCTGAACATACCAGAGTTAATAAACACATCAGAGATCTCTAAGTCACATGACAGAGTCACATGACCCTGGGTCACATCATGTCCGAGGACGCTTCTGTAAATCCAAATGTAATTGAACTTCATTAATCTATCTATGGGATGAATGCCAATAGACAACATGAAATACTAAAAACCATAGTGTGTTTATATCATGTTTAACCAACCCAGGGAGGGTTGAGCTGAGAGATCCGACCTCCTTCCCCATCTCTGGAAGCCTGGTGATCGATCTCTCTGGCTCTCTGCACCATGTCAAGTACCGCAGGCGCTAATCGAGTTATCGTCCCCAACAAATCTCTTCATGGGGGTTCAGGGTCTGACACTCCCAGAAAGATACCCGGAGTGAGGCTACAAATTTGGAGCAGCAGGATGCCGGTTAGCGGGGCGGCCGGCTTGCCGGGCCGGGTGAAAGGTACCTGGGCTCCAGGTCACGGTCCCCCTGGGAGCGGGGACACTCAGGGCCGGACACCATGCTGGGGAGTTATTTGATTATGCTGCGCGTTAAGTGGGCAGGCTCATTCTGCAGCCCTGGAGGCCAGTTAGCCTCCTACTGGGACGTCACTCTCTGGTTACTAAGGGGAAGAAGAAAGAGGCTGGAGCACCAGGCAATCCAGGACTTCCTGGAGCAACGTTTCAAACGAAAACGTTTAGAACAGCAGATGTTGGACAGTTTTCTGGGGTGACTTGAGACTCAATCAAGGGAATTCTATCCAATTGACCTAGTAGGAGAGCAGATCCAGGAGGGGACCAAAGAACCCAATAGCCTCTCCAAGAAAGACCCAGAGTTCCTCCACAGAGATTAAGGAACCTGTCAGAAGTGTAACTGTCTCTGTAGCACTCCTCCACTGAGGCCTTTATGTCTGAGTCAGCCTCAGCCTCAGAAATCTCAGTTTAAGAGACACGACTGCTGAAAAGGCCCCTTAATAACTGAGATCACGTGAAACAAGAATCTCTGGTCTCTTGCAACACAAACTGAACTCCTGATCAGAACGTTAAGCGCCTCTTCAGTGGGAAACCGAGCACAACTCTTCACCAGGACTCCCCCTCTCTCCACTGAGGAGTCATGGTGGCAGCATGATACTATGGGAGAGGTTGGTCAATAACCAGGTACTGAGGAACTAGTCTGGATCAATGGAAAGCTGTGGAAGAAGCACAGAGCGCTCCTTGATGAACACTTGCTTCAAAGTCAAATCAGACCAAATGCCAATTCTTCATTAGCTGTAAAGTGATGACTCATTAATGGGTCATTATTATGCAATGTGGTGAATATGGAATATCTCTGGAACAGAATGGAATGTTTGATGAAGCAACGTTCATTTTCCAAGCCATGGGTGCATGTCTTCGTAATTGAGACACACACACACAAACACACGCACACACACACACACACCCCAGGGTTGACCTGACAGTGTTGTCTGCAGCAGGAAACAAAAAGATCTCAAGGTGGGAAGAAAGAGCTGATAAATAATGAGGGAGTGCTCCATCATCCCAGAGCCAAAGAGCCACTTCTATACCGACAGACCCCCTCTGTCAACCATGAATACTGACGCCATGGGAGCCCACACACCCCCCCCCCACACACCCCCCAACCCCCCCCCTTCAAGAATCCTTCATGCTCCCTTTTCGCTCCTTGCTGAATCGGAGAAATGGGCCCTAAAGCGTTACAAATCGATTCTACTTATAAACATTTATTACATGGCAGCAGGGGGTCCTGGGAGATGAGGGGCTGTGTCAAAGATGCTGAGTTGATCTGTGAAGGGCCAATATGATTATCCTCCAGTAATCATTCTAATATACATGCCCAACGGTCAAATGGAACATGTCTGTATGGCTATCACAATATATCACAATATATCACAATAGATGTCTTAACTCTTAAATGATTTCAAGTCTGTCACTTCATATCCATATCCGTAGATAATCCATCAACCAGGTCATCATAGATTGAAGACAAATGGACTGACGAGAAACGTAGAAAAGGGCTACAGAGAAATAAGGAAATGTGTTTTACATTTAGCAGATGCTCTTATCCAGAGGGACTGACACTAAGTACAGGGACATTCCCCCCCTGAGGCAAGTAGGGTGAAGTACCTTGCCCAAGGACACAACGTTATTTAGCCACAGCCAGGAATCGAACCCGCAACCTTCTAATTACCAGCCCGATTCCCTAACCGCTCAGCCACCTCACACCTGGTATGCTGCTCGACCCTCCGTTCAGACTGATCAGAGAAGAGCTCCCTTCAGTCAGTGGCCTTCTCATAAACCTGTGTAGGGAAAGCCTGACACACACACACGCACATTACCCAACCCCCCCCCCCCCCCAACCCAACCCACCCCCCCCCCCCCCCCCCCACCCCTTACCCAACTGACTCCCCCCCCCCCCCCCCCACAAGCCTGAGAATTCTAGAAGGTCTTTTGTGGTCTGGCCCTCTTTAACATTCTCTTCTCTTCTGTTCAGGTTTCAACTTGGGGGTCTAAAGTTGCTGAAGTCGGCGAGACCCTTTGCATACTGTACTTAGCTGGGGAGACGTGGGGGGGGGGATTCCAAGGGGGCTTCTCAAAGACGCCTCAGCCCAGACACAGGACAAGATGCCAGCCCCTGCTGCACTAATGGCCTGCATCAGCGAAAAAACAATGGACTGGAAAGTGATTCATTTTAAAGGACAGCAGGAATGAAAGGGGAAGTCTAAATTAAGTCATTATACATTGACTGAAGAGCAGAAGGTCAGTGGAGGTTCAGCTACCTACAAATAACCAGCTACGTAATAATTAACCAGGAAGAGCTATTCATCTTGGCAACGAACAAAGCCTGAAACAATGGATGCTAACCCATCATGAACGCTCCCATTTCCACACTGTGGAAACAACACAGCTGAGGGAGCTTCCTGAGGACACTGGGATACTGGAGGACTGGAGAGGGGAGGAGAGGAGAGGGGGGGAGATGAGAGGGGAGGAGAGGACAGGAGAAGGGGGGGGGGAGATGAGAGGGGAGGAGAGGAGAGGGGGGGAGATGAGAGGGGAGGAGAGGAGAGGGGGGGAGATGAGAGGGGAGGAGAGGACAGGAGAAGGGGGGGGGAGATGAGAGGGGAGGAGAGGACAGGAGAGGAGAAGGGGGGGGGGAGATGAGAGGGGAGGACAGTCGTTGTAAATGACAGCTTTTTCCCGATTGTCTTATCAGGATCAATAAAGTTTAAATTAAAAAATGAAACCCTTTTAAGCATCAGGTGTGCAGCACGGAACCAATGCAGAGAGAGAACACTGCGTGTGCAAGCGTGCGTGTGCAAGCGTGCGTGTGCAAGTGTGCGTGTGCAAGTGTGCATGTTAGGCTGTGTTGTTTGTCGTGTGTGTGTTAGGGTGTTCATCTGTGTGCGCATGTGTGTCAGTGTGTTAGTGTTCTTGTGTGTGTGTGTGTGTGTGTGAGGTTTCCTAGGGGGGTGGGTGCCCTGGCACACATGCCAGCTTCACTTACCACACTGCTCACTCTCCTGCCGCCTTGCCCCCCCCCCCCCCCGCCCCCCCGCCCTCCTCCCTGTGCCGCTTCATATGCCCGCATAATCTCCCAGTTAAAAGGGGGCTATGCAGGTGGTCCCCCTCACCCCCCCCACCCCCCCACGCCAGCCTCCACTGCCCCTTGTGTCTCTCTATACTCTGGCTGCAGTCCTCTCTCTCTATACTCTGGCTGCAGTCCTCTCTCTCTTTACTCTGGCTGCAGTCCTCTCTCTCTATACTCTGGCTGCAGTCCTCTCTCTCTATACTCTGGCTGCAGTCCTCTCTCTCTATACTCTGGCTGCAGTGCTCTCTCTCTATACTCTGGCTGCAGTCCTCTCTCTCTATACTCTGGCTGCAGTCCTCTCTCTCTATACTCTGGCTGCAGTCCTCTCTCCCTATACTCTGGCTGCAGTCCTCTCTCTCTATACTCTGGCTGCAGTCCTCTCTCTCTATACTCTGGCTGCAGTCCTCTCTCTCTATACTCTGGCTGCAGTGCTCTCTCTCTATACTCTGGCTGCAGTCCTCTCTCTCTATACTCTGGCTGCAGTGCTCTCTCTCTATACTCTGGCTGCAGTCCTCTCTCTCTATACTCTGGCTGCAGTCCTCTCTCTCTATACTCTGGCTGCAGTCCTCTCTCTCTCTATACTCTGGCTGCAGTCCTCTCTCTCTATACTCTGGCTGCAGTCCTCTCTCTCTCTGCACTCCGGGTGAGATTAAGCATGAAACTCCCTACTTTTCTCTCCCTCCCTCTGTCTCCCTTCCCCCCTCTTTATCTTCCTCCTTCTATCTTTCTCTCTCTTTCCCTCTCCACTGCCGATTGCTGCTGGAATAAATAGTAGCGAGGACATTTGAAGTGTCTTCAAAGCTTCGTCTGCTGTGTAATCTTTTAAAATTGAAATTAAAACGAATTAAGGTGTCTTTAACAACAGTAACAACAGTGTCAATATTTCATTTATGGTGCAGGCGATGCTTAATTTGGAAGCAAGTAAGATCAGTTAAACATTTACTTTGCAATTGAGAGAGAGAGAGAGACAGATAGAGAGAGAGAGAGAGACAGATAGAGAGAGAGAAAGAGAGAGAGACACAGATAGAGAGAGAGAGACAGATAGAAAGAGAGAGATATGATAAAAGATTAAGGGTGAAACAGCCTAGCTAGTTTCTACTGTGACAGACGAACAAGCGGAGATGGAAATCCAAACCCAGAGACGGTGGTTGGACCAGGGAAGGTTCACTTCACTACGCACAGTGAAAGAAACTCATTCTTTCCCAGTCAAAATCCCCAGAGATTCTTCTGGCTCACTTGAGCAGAACCATCCTCCACGCCCACCTCTGCTTCCCCTTCACCCCAACACAGTCCAACCACCCAGACCGTGATCCTGCCTCTATCACACACCTGAGAACCAGCCTCTGTCCATGCAGATACTGTACCTGCCTTTTCCCATACACACACACACACACCACCACCACTTCAGCGAAACACACACCTCGACACACACACACACACACACACACATGCATGTTGTCTCCAGACACACACCTCCTCACACTCCCGCTGTCTGGTACTTTCCAGCTAACCCCTTTCACTCTTGGTCTGCGTGTCTTCCTGTTCTCATAAAACAACACACCAGTCAGGTCACATTTTGTTGGTCCTTTCGTGTTTTCTTTCTCAAGACGCACAACCTTAGAGGGACCAGGAACTGGGCAGAGAAGCTGGCGTGAAACTGGACAAAAGCTCTGATTTACAGGGCGATCTTTAGAGCAAGCCATCAAAATTAACTGTGTCATGGAAACATTTATTGAAACAGTTTCAGCCCCTGTTTAACAGAACACTAAGAAAGAGGGGGGGTACTCATAACATGCCAGGAGGAGAGAGGAGGAGGAGAGAGGAGGAGAGAGGAGGAGGAGAGAGGAGGAGAGGAGGAGACAGGAGGAGAGAGGAGGAGAGAAGAGGAGAGAGGAGGAGACAGGAGGAGAGAGGAGGAGAGGGGAGGAGAGAGGAAGAGAGAGGAGGAAAGAGGAGGAGAGGGGAGGAGAGAGGAGGAGAGAGAAGGAGAGAGGAGGAGAGAGGAGGAGAGAGGAGGAGGAGAGAGGAGGAGAGAGGAGGAGAGAGGAGGAGACAGGAGGAGAGAGGAGGAGAGAAGAGGAGAGAGGAGGAGACAGGAGGAGAGAGGAGGAGAGGGGAGGAGAGAGGAGGAGAGAGGAGGAAAGAGGAGGAGAGGGGAGGAGAGAGGAGGAGAGAGAAGGAGAGAGGAGGAGATAGGAGGAGAGAAGAAATGAGAGGAGGAGAGAGGAGGAGAGAGGAGGAGAGAGAAGGAGAGAGAAGGAGAGAGGAGGAGAGAGGAGGAGAGAGGAGAGAGAAGGAGAGAGGAGGAGAGAGGAGGAGAGAGGAGGAGAGAGGAGGAGAGAGGAGGAGAGAGGAGGAGAGGGGAGGAGAGAGGAGGAGAGAGGAGGAGAGAGGAGGAGAGGGGAGGAGAGAGGAGGAGAGAGGAGGAGAGGGGAGGAGAGAGGAGGAGAGGGGAGGAGAGAGGAGGAGAGGGGAGGAGAGAGGAGGAGAGAGGAGGAGAGAGGAGGAGAGGGGAGGAGAGAGGAGGAGAGAGGAGGAGAGAGGAGGAGAGAGGAGGAGAGGGGAGGAGAGAGGAGGAGAGAGGAGGAGAGGGGAGGAGAGAGGAGGAAAGGGGAGGAGAGAGGAGGAGAGAGGAGGAGAGAGGAGGAGAGGGGAGGAGAGAGGAGGAGAGAGGAGGAGAGGGGAGGAGAGAGGAGGAGAGGGGAGGAGAGAGGAGGAGAGAGGAGATTTCTTTACTGATCAGCAAGGTTCCATTTTTGTTTCTTCTTCAGGCCAAGGAGGACGCCATGACACCTCTTTTGTGCACACGGTTCACCTCAGACAACGCTTCATGAGAGACTGAAGGAATGTCCTTTACTGTATAGACCTTGTGTGCGTCTGTGTGTGTGTGCGTGTGTGTGTGTGTGTTTGTCCATCTCTCTTTCACTCTGTTTATCCCTTTGTCTCTGTCCAGTTGTGTGTTTATTTCTTAGAAAAATCCCAATGTGGGAAGAAAAACACAATCAAAACGTTCTGCTTTGTGGCACATTCCTAAAGTGCTTCCGTTCTCTGACACCCAACTTGCGTCTGAGCATGAAGTGCAGGACAGATCCACATCACCTCTGATTAGATTCATTCATGCACAGCAGTCTTGAAAACGCAATTACAAAAAAAATGTATGGGGGGTGGGGGGGTGGAGGGGGGGGGGGGGGATAAATCTCTGCCCCGCGATCCGACCGCCATTCACAGCCCCCAACTGTCCGCTTGAACTGTCACTACCATCGCACAACCCGGGGCGAACCTACTCTGACTATTATTATTTACACTGACCGGGGACCCCAAAAAATATCAACCTGACGCCTCAGCATAAAATATGTTAATCAAATGGGATCCCAGGAGAACCTCAAAGAGGCCCTAAGAACACAAATTGAATATTACTGATGGCTTCTGAGGAGGTGCGGGTCTCAAAAGAGGAGCCCCCCCCTAACCCTGTTAGTCACAGGGCCTGCAGCTCAATGATGCTGCATATTTCCAGTCACTGTCGATTACGCTGACACCGTCTGTAGCTGGGGAGGGAGGGAGGGAGGGGAGGCGGGGAGAGGAGGGGGGCAAGGCCCCTTCGTTCAGCCAGGCCTGGCCCACATGTGGGGGTCGTGGGGGGGGGGGCTCGCACGTTCGTTTCTCTCCAGTTCTTTTGATGGTGAGAAATGGCAGCATTAGCTTGGTAGTTTGTCACTGCGCCTGGCAGCAAGCTCATTCCAAGCCTAGAGGAGGGAAAACATCCTCTGCTTCTCACGAATCTTACGCCTGAAGAAACAAATATAGTATAATTATATTCTAAATGTTTTTTCTGTAAAATGTATGTGTTTTGGTAGATCAACTGTGAATATGTAAGTCTTTGTAAGAAGCAGACAGTATTTATGTCCTGAAAATATTTCATAGTTCACTGTGAAATATGGTCCATCAGCCAGTGTCCAGTCCAGAGTAGTATAAAGGTGTGTGCAGTCTGCCCTCCTCAACACTGACTGGAGTTCAAAGCACAAACACAAGTCCCAGTCAGAGTCATTAACCACAGTTAACTCCCCAGCGTTGAGTGTCTCAAAAACCTAATTCATCCAGCCACCAGGGGGCCCTTTCCATGACAAACAATTGGTCAACAAGATATTCAACAACCATAAGATCTTTTGACAGTTCATTGTCTGACATTCCCCACAATATGATCCTGCTGTGATCATGATCACAGCACCACACTCCAGCTGAATGTCAAACAGACGCATTCTGGCCAATTCTAAACTCATGCAGCTCTTGCTCAATGCTCCTTTTGAGCTCCTTCAATGATCTCAGACCATCGCACGCAAGTTCTACTTCATAAGCACAGAAACACACGACAAGCTCGCTGGATTGGCTGCTGAAAACACACAAATGTACCGCCGCTACGATGCAGAGAGGCCAAAGAACAGCTGCCCTGCGAGGAGGGGGGCGAAGGCTTTCAGACAGGTCCAGTCAGACCGCTCGGAGGGGTGAGGAGACCCTGTAGGAGTTTTGGGGAGCCACATTCAGAGATGTGAAACACACAGACAGGATCCCGCTCTTTGGGATGGCGTGCATCAGGGGCTTTAGTGGCTCGTCACACCCAACCCTATCTCAGCACCCAGCTCCTGCCACTGGTTTTATGGAGAAAGAGGATTAGTGATTGGTCCACAGGAGCCATGGCAGGCTTAGGCAGGTTTGCGTGGCCAGTGTGAGAGGGCGGTGGGATAAATCCATTTCATGTCTCTCTGTTTCAGACCTTGGCATGATGCAATTCATCTCTACAGAGAAAAAACTACAAAAACAAAGCAACTGAAAACCCAATATACCACAAAAATGCATCCATTTCCTTACAGGATATTGCCTCAGGAGGATTTTTTGGGGCGGACTGAGGTGTGATATATCCCTCAAATGTACTTAAATATGGGGGTTAACATCACGGCAGGGTGCTTACAGATGCTGCCCATAGGTTGACTGGACAAGTCAACAGCCCATATTCTACAACAATAACAACAAATTTGTTTTCTTTTTATCTGATAACATCCTATTTCAATTCAATGTGTTCATATGACACACACAAACACACACTCTCTCTATCTGAACACGCATTAATGCACACATACTGCTCAAAAGTGAGTGACTTCTCCATTCTTAACACTCCTAACTCTTTTTTTTTTTTTGCTTTTTACCTGAGGGCTATGATGTGACATGGAAACACTATGATGTTTTTGGTAGAGAGGGCCGGAATGGGATTCATTTCCTGTAGTTTCATGTCTTAGACCAGCCCACTTTATTACACGACTTGTAGTTCTTTTTCGAAGTTAATGCCAATCCTACCTGGCTATTGTGGTGTGTTGGTTCATGACTGGAGCTTGGTAACGTTACTGGGCCTGGAGCTCTTCACTGTTAAGAGGATAGAGGTTGCTGCTGCTGAAAAGATACAAGATAAAGTTTCATACATTAACAGTGTTTAAAAAAATAATAATTACATTACATGGCTGCAAGCATCTACCTTAACCTTTCTTACCATCCATCTTGTCTTCTTCATTGGTTGTTCTGAGGGAAACTGTAGCCAGGCAAATCAGCTTAGAACATTTGGACGCATCAGTTTCTGGAACTTTCTTTGAAAAATTCTGGACTTTTCAGGTTTTCTGTTATCCATTTTCTCATCTGTGATTTGTTTTGTTGTTGTTGTTTGAGCAAGGTGTCGCTGTCGGGGGTCCAGGTGTCAGCCAGTCAAAAGATAATCACGTCATCATTAACCTTCCGGAACTCTCCCGGTGCTTCCGATTAGCCGCTCCAGACCTGGGCAGAGATCAAACACACTGAGTTACCCCAACGGTCTGTGCATGACCTCCACAGACTTCCAGACTGATCCTGATGTGTTCAGGGGGGTCAAACGAGCGGGTTCTGGGACGGAGCGCTTATTAACGACAGGAAAGTATAAACTGTCACAAGAAGGACCAAGCTGGATGTGCCTTCTGCTCCACCTTAAAGACTCCATGAGTCTGTGAGTCTTTAAGGACCAAGTTCATAAATCTCACTTTCATGTTTCACTTTCAGGTTTTTTTCATAGTTCCACCAAAAAGCTTTGAAACAGTGAAGCAAAGAAAACATACTGAAGTACATTTTAGTTTGTACAAAACAACACACAATCCTTCAAGAGTACATTTAGAATACACACAACTAACCACATACGCCACACATACAAATGCAACAATTGTAAAAGGAGCGTTAGAAACTGTATGTTACGAAGAAAGAAAGAAAATGTCACATATTACATTTTTATTTTAGTTTGCGACATGTTTGTCCAGAAGCACAGACGGTTCCTCCTTAACCACTATTAGAGGCGTGAGTATCCATAAAGACTCACAAAGGCTCTGTGACAAGGTCATCACAGCCCCAGTAAAGGAAACCAGACGTGCCAACATGTTGACTGACAGCCCACACAGTCGCCCGCTCCTCACCCTGAACTCCTCCGCGAGATGTTTACCAACTAGCAAGAGACCAGGGTTTGAAACTGAAGAGGTTTGGAAAAGAACCCCCCCCCCCCCCTCTCCCCCCTCCCCCTTCTAAAGGCTGCGAAACAAAACACGGAACGAGTAACTAATGTTGAACGGACCACCTTAGCTAGATACTCTTCTCTGTGGTTTGGCTGGTGAGAAAGCGTTGGACCATCAATGCCGATTTCCATAGCCAGACTTCAAACGCTTGAGCTGACAACTGAATGGGGCCGCAAGGAAGTAGAAAGGGGGGTGAAGGGGTCGGGGGGGGGGGGGTCTTTGCTGGGCCATTGAGGAACCCGGAGATGGGGCGAGAGGTGGGTGGTTGGCTGGCTGGTGAGATGTGGGCATAGTAATAACCTTGATAGGGTTGCTGGTTGAGTTGTTATCATGCGTATTGAACTTCAACTCCCCTTCAACTGGCAGTCTGCATCATGGCAGCCATCTAGGTTCCTCCTATCAACATTCCTCTGACATTTACATCATTTATTCATTTAGCAGACTTCCAAGAGAGAGCCTTACAAAAGAGCATCGCTCACTGAGCATGACAACATGATCACGAGAAGCCAATAAGTGCCAAGGGAAGAGCTATAAGAGCATTCAGCCAAACAAGTTTAAACCTTTAAGGCAGGCACCTCCGACGGCAATAGTGTACTTGTCGGAAACGAACAATAAAGCAGCAGCAATACTCTTCACACCTTTAGGAGGGAACAGTCACGGGGATGTACCCCTCTAACCAAGAACCAGACCCATGATCCAGCTCTGTACATCTCTAGGATCACACCTGGATCCAAGGTCAAGGGTATTTTTCGACACATTCAGCAGAAATGCTTTGTTGGATAAAACACACAGATCAAACAGCTTTGAGGACTCATGACATGTTGAATGTCTCTCACTGTGTTCCTGTGAGGGAAAGCATATCCATCACTGGACAACACAAGCTACAAATAAACATAAACTTACTGTCGTGAATAAGAAGTGTAACTTCTTTACCACAGACTTTGCATGTACTTTTTTTTTTAATATATTTACATTAACTGTAGTTCTGTGTCAACCTTGTTGTTGTCTTGTGGTCTTTCATATTCCCAGATTTATGGAGGTCAGTGTTGGTTACATTGCCCAACACTGTGTACAGTTTAGAACAGATTAGGTGCAAATTCAACCCAGCTCAAGGTCACTGCAAACTCCCTGTCACCCTCTGCCCTCCACCGCCCTGCCCCCCCAACCCCCATCCCCTCCCTCCGCTGCCTGTCATCCACCTCCACCTCCTCCTCCAGGTTCTCTCCTCCCCTCCCTTCCCTCCCCTGCTCCCAAGTCCTGCCCGGGCGTGGCCAACCCTGCGCAGGGGGAGGAGGAGGGTGAGGAGGAGGGTGAGCCAGCGGCCGGGAGGGGAGGGAGGAGGCGAGGATTGGAGGGGAGGGGAGCGGGAAGGCAGGGGGGGGGGGGTGGTTGACGCGTGTGTCAGAGAGGAGCTCACACACATTCCCCCGGCGGCTGGCAGCAGGCCGGCCCTGCAGAGAGGGGGTTCGCCTCTTTCTCACGACCTCTCAGGTTCCTGTGCTCATCTGGGAGCTATTCATTTCCTGCCAGAAAACAGCCTTCCCCTGCAACTGCAGGAGGGGTGTGGGGGGGGGAGGGTGGGGGGGGGGGGGGGAGGGTGGGGGGGGGTGAGTGGAAGGGGTGAACCAGGCAGGAGGGAGGGAGGGAGGGGAGTGGGGGGGCAGTGTTTGGCTTCAAAATGAATCCAGGGCTTGGTACAGCAAGCCCCAGGCTTAAATCATAAAGCTTGTCTGGGCTGCAATCAAAGGCAGCCCCGGTGACGGGCTGTTAGAGGGATGGAGAGAGTGAGGAAGAGAGGGAGAACAGGAACGAGAGAGTCAGGGGGAAAGGGAGGGAAGGAGAGAAAGACAGAGGAAGGGAGAGAGGGAGAGACCCAGGCAGAGAAAGATCTCACCATATGGTAGCACTTAGCGAGTGAGGAGGAAGCATGGAGGGACTTCCCCCTCTTCCCCCCCCTCTTCCCCCCTCTCCTCCCCCGCTCGTCCCTCCCTCCTTTTCGTTCTTGCATGCGCACGGAGTGTGGGAAAAGTGAGTGGACACGCATGGCGGCTAGCCCCCTGATGGTATTGTGACATGTGTGCGGTCAGCCTCACTGCAGCGGGGGGGGGGGGGGGGGGGGGGGCGCAGTAAAGCTGCCCTGCTCAGGAGGGAGGGAGGTGGTGGCTCGCTAATGATCATGATAATGGGGTAAAGAGGGAGGGAGGGAGGGGGGAGGAGGAGGGGGGGGGGGAGGAGAGAGGGGAAGGGAGAGCTGGATGTCATCCAGCTGTGAGCCTGGAGTGGTTAAGAGAGGGCAGGAAAAAAATCACACACACACCCCCCTCCGCCCCCCACCTCCTCCACCCACACACACACACACACACACACACACAGACCTACCAGTCTGAGAGCATGGACACGCGAGTGAAACCTCCAACCCACCAACGCTCACGCTCACCCCTGCCACCGCTTTTTATCCCAGGCAGACCCCTTACGCCTCTGCCCCAAGGCTGCCCTGGCCCCTACACCGAGGCCCCTACACCGAGGCCCCTACACCGAGGCCCCTACACTGAGGCCCCTACACTGAGGCTCCCTCCAACACACATGGCCCCAATCTGGAATCCCTGGCCCCGTGTAAAAAGGTGTGATGGAAATTCAAAATGATGGCACTTATCCACACTTTGTGCCTCTTAGCAGATTGGTAATTACAAACACATGCCTCCAGCTCCCAAAAAGTGACCACACTGGAAATGCTGGAGGGGGTTCACACCTGGGCACAGTGCCCCCACGAAGCGCTGGAAAGCCTCCCACCTCTGACACTCATCTCCATAAAGGAGACTTCACAGAGCTGGTTAATGGAACATCTTGTGTCATCACCATCAACGTGCCCCCTGGATCTGGAGGCAGAGGATCTTATTACACTATCTTTTTACTTTAAGGTGCACATGAAATAGTAATATAGCCTGAAGTTGCTGTTTTACTCAAATAAACTTAGAGGAATGCAACAGTACAACAGTGCAGACACCAGGACCACCAATTTAAATGGAAGAATGGCAATTTTCCTACAAGCTCTTGAAATCAAAGATCAAGAGACCAGAAATGAGGTTCTTCTACTGTGCCCGCATCTTTTTTTCAGTGAATCCATGCTGATTGACTGAAATGCAGCCCGTTATCTATGTAGACTGTCATAAAAAGAAAACATCTAGCCTTTACTAAAATACTTATATACCATGTAAAAAGTGAAAAACACTTTAATGATCCCATTTTGTATGTGCCAAACCCTTCAATAGGACCATTTTGCAGCTGTGTTTCTGAACACAATGGTCTTCTCATTGATCTGACTGCAGTTCCTTCCTGGTGAGCTAGATGGCGCCACTGACCTCCAGGAAGATGAGCATCATAGATAAGATACAGAAACCATTTAGTCATTTAGCAGATTCTCTTATCCAGAGCAACTTACAGCAAGTACAGGGACATCACCCCCTTGAGGGAAAGTAGGGTGAAGTGCCTTGCCTGAGGACACAACGTCATGTTGATGCAGCCAAGGGTTCGAACCTTCTGATTACTAGCCCTCCACCGTAACCAACTGCACCACATGACTTACTAGGATAGTTGACTGAATGACCTCTTCTAGGTGTGTTTTCTCAGCACACTGTCCACACTCCATTGGAAATGCACATCCTGTAACTGTTGGAATGAAAAGATATTAATGGACACTGATATTTGGGATCTTCCCATATGAAGACGTTCAATTATCAGACTCTTCTTCAGAACATTAAGTAGTCTGACACTGGTGCATCTTTTATCATTTTTACACACCTATTCATTTGACAACAAATGAGTCTAAGTCAGCTCAGTGAACCACAAAAGTTGAATATTTCAGTTTGAATATTCCCTCTGTGGATATCAGTGGTTTCATTTTTCCAAGTTTGCGAATCACTCAAATAATTTCACATTTTCAAACACAGAGACCAGTAAAGAGCACCACACAGCACACAGTCTTGGAATATTAATAATTTTATGACCAAACTTGACTAAATGGCTGTATAGGTATTCGTACCTCTACCTGTATTAGGCCTTGTTGGAAAGAATTGCTGAGCTTATTAATGTCACAGGAAGACAAACACAACCAAACAATGTTTGTTTTCCAAATCTTTACAAATTTATTTTCTCTTCCAAAATGAAGAAATAAGAGCATTTGACATTATCTTTGGCATCAGACAGTAAAAATAGACACCTCACGTAAAAATGCAGTGAACACGACTCAAAACGATACAAATTTCATTTCAATATGAACTTCACTTCCGTATAATCTATACAAATATAGTGCATACAACTTTCATTCACGCATTTCAAAACCATCCAAACAAATTCATGTAACATTGAACGGAAAAAAGAGAGAAGTGACGACAAGTTTTTCAGTTTTAGTCCAGTGATTTTTTTTTTTTACCAGGGTCGCCACACGGAGTCTGTATTGCCTGACGGGTTGCCCGGAGAGACGGCGACAGGAACCGGCGTGTTGACGTTGTTAGCGTACACGGGGATAACCGGACCATTTGGCCCAAAAGCTGCATTCGGGATCAAGAAGGCGAATTGTCCGTCTGTGGCAGGAACAATCTGGAATCCTCCGTACACTTTCGTACTGTCTGAGGGTACGTTTGAGGGAGAGCTGCCCTTACATGTCACCCCGTTCATGGGCATGACGTTGGCCTGAGGAGAGGCCGGCATCTGGACCATGGACTGGCCAAAAGACGAGTGAGGAGGCCCAGCAGAGATCTGATGCTGGGTGGGATAGTTCATAGCGTTGATCTGCGTCATGCAGCTGGCCAAGTGGCCCAGGAGGCGTGTCCTGACCTCCGTGTTAACCCCTTCACAGGTCGAAAGGAAACGTGTGACTTCATTCATGCATTCACTGAAACCAGCTCTGTACTTCCCAAGAACTGTGGGGTCGGTGTTCAAGGCAGCTGGAGAAGAATTGCAAAAAAAGATATGAATTAATGGAGTTCTAAATCAAGCAAACAAGGTGATAGTCTTCTCAAAAGTTCTATAAACTCAAATGGATGCCAAAAAAAAATATATTTGATCAATGATGCTCCCAACTAGGTTCGATAGGATAGGTTCATTCTAACCGTTCAGATAGGAAATGTATGCCAAGTTTATAAATAGCCTCCCAAAGCAAAACAGGGAAATCTTTCCTGGACATCCATATGAACAGTTCCTGTGTCTTACCCGTCATCTGAGCTCTCTGCAGGTTCCTGAGGTGTTTCACTGTCATCTCCAGGATGTCCGCCTTCTCAAGCTTCGAGTGTCTGGAGCTCTGAGCCCAGAAAAAGAAGAGGAGTTTAGGATCTTTGCCAATGAAATTTAGATTTTAAGTCCCAGCAATAATTCAATAATCGATATAATCAATAGAATATGCCGTGTTGAAAGATAATACACGTTACTTACATCTTTTTTAAGTGCATCCAAGATGAGTGTTTTCAGCTGTCCCAAGCTTTCGTTGATTCTCGCTCTTCTTCTTTTCTCCATAATAGGTTTAGAAGACTATAGGGAAAAAATCATAATAAATTGTTAGAATGCGCTTCTTGTTTTTCATTCATAAGATGTCAATGTTTTTTATTATTATTAAGGTTTTAATGGTAGCTAAGTCATCTCCTACCCACCTTTCTGTGCTCTGAAGCGGTCTTGGGTTTATCAGGTGTGCTGCTGTTCATACTGGCTGGTGTTGCAGCCACAGGCGAGGACGAGTTCTTTTCCATCATATCTGCAGGCATCTTTAGTCAAAAATATCCCACAAACGCAAAACTGCAAAAACGAATAAATTGGTCCACTGCTGCTGATTAATGACGGGGATCAAACGTGTTTTTTCCTGAGTGTAAATCTTGTTTTTAAATCCAAATCCTGTTTGATATAAAATAAAAAGTCCTCTCTGGATTGAATCTGAGCTGAGCGGCACCGCTGCGGCTCCGTCTGACTGGCTGGGGGCTGCGCGTGGGTCTTATTTATATCTGGGACTGCACGCGAACGGCTCGTGTGAAACTTCCCAAACTTTCTTTCCCACAGTAACTTTGTACCAATCAGCGTGAGGGACACGCGGCCCGAGGGGAGGATGGCTCGTGGTCGGCGCCCCTCCATTGGTTGTTTGGTGTTTGAGCGCGCGGCCAATGGCGCGCGGACTGGTTTAGGACACAGCCCGGGCTGCCTTCAGTCATGCCGTTTACATATTAACGCTCGAGCCTCCGACTGGCACCCCGGCAGAGAGCGCGCGCTGAGCTGACTTGACCGGGCATGTTGATCCCAATCTGGAGTGAAACACGAACACAGCCCAGACATCTGAGCCCACTGCTGGACCGCAATCCTAATAGTTTATTTCACAATGTCCTCTCATAACACATACTGCATCCATGTAGAACTTTATCCATGCAGAACTTATATCTTTTTTTAAATAGTATAAGAAACACAAGGGATACTTAAACGTTTAAGGATAGGATACTTGATATAGTCATTAAGGTGTTGTCTTCTATGGTATGTGAATGCAGATTAGATCTTAATAACCCATTAGCCTCGTAGTCTATTGAAATGCGAGCCTGAAAGTGTCAAAACAAATTATCGTCCTATCCATCCTAATGAATCTGTTTTTATTTTATTTTTTTGCAATATTTATTCAATGCGCGCGACTTCTGTCCAAATTTGCCTTTTTGACATCTGTCGACATCCGAGCAGTATTGTGAATGTGAAGCACGTGCCAGGATGTTTTATGAGCGCGGTGGTTGAGGTTTGGCTGTCGGGCTGGGCGGGGGTGGGGGGTGGAAGGGATGGGGCGGGGGGGCGGTGGTTGAGGTTTGGCTGCGGGGCTGGGGAGGGAGAGGGGAGGGGGGAGGGAGGGAGGGAGGGAGGGAAGGGGGAGGAGGGGGGGTAGGGGGTGGTGGTTTACATTAGAGGGAAGGTAAATAGCAGCTGCTGTTTTAAAAGCCTGGGAAAACCACGCCCACCGAGAGCTGGATCGGGCTTATCGGAATGTGAGCCAGAGCAGAGATATTCCAGTGTGAGCAGCACAGTTACAGCAAGATATTCCAGTGTGAGCAGCACAGTTACAGCAGAGATATTCCAGTGTGAGCAGCACAGTTACAGCAGAGATATTCCAGTGTGAACAGCACAGTTACAGCAGAGATATTCTAGTGTAAGCAGCACAGTTACAGCAGAGATATTCCAGTGTAAGCAGCACAGTTACAGCAGAGATATTCCAGTGTGAACAGCACAGTTACAGCAGAGATATTCCAGTGTAAACAGCAACGTTACAGGAAGATATTCCAGTGTAAGCAACACAGTTACAGGAAGATATTCCAGTGTAAGCAGCACAGTTACAGCAGAGATATTCCAGTGTAAGCAGCACAGTTACAGCAGAGATATTCCAGTGTAAACAGCACAGTTACAGGAAGATATTCCAGTGTAAGCAGCACAGTTACAGCAGAGATATTCCAGTGTAAGCAGCACAGTTACAGCAGAGATATTCCAGTGTAAGCAGCACAGTTACAGGAAGATATTCCAGTGTACGCAGCACAGTTACGCAGAGATATTCCAGTGTAAACAGCACAGTTACAGCAGAGATATTCCAGTGTAAGCAGCAACGTTACAGGAAGATATTCCAGTGTAAGCAGCACAGTTACAGCTCCCTGGTTCGCCAGCAGCTGGGCGGTGAATTTCAAGTCATAATTTCGTTTCCTTATCTTTATCAGAGACAGAAAGATAGACACAGACTCAGACATGACCAGTAAAGTTACTGTTCCAGTGTTCAAGAAAGTAAACAAAATTAAGTCGGTTAATAGAGAATTTATTGTTAAACGTTAAGATAAATAAGTTATATAGTTTAATAAACTATTATAGGTCAACAGGTATAGGCGTATGTGTCGGAAAATAACGTACAGGATATCTCAAAAGGTTTGATAATTGTAAAAGAATGGTCGATCCCTAGTATTAGTAAGATACAATCTACTTTCCAGCGTTTACTGGGAAATGTTTTGCCCTCCTGTTAAAGGAAACCCGCAGCTGAACACAGCCCGGTGTCCGCTCCCATGTGTCCCCTCCGCTGAGGGATAGGTGAGGCTGGGTGAGGCTGCACAGGCGGGAGCTCCAGCTGTTCCGGAGCCCGCGACACGTGGCGCGCAAGCGACAGGGGGGGGGGGGGGGGGGGGGGGGGGGCGTATGGGGGGACGCGCTGCCCCCCGCCCGGCCTGCCGCCTGCCGCAAGATCGTGGAAACGATAAGCTCGATTGTGAGTTCTACTTTGGGACACAACAACTGCAATCCCTACTGAGCACAAGCAGTGTACATGTACTCACTCTGGACAATACACAGTATAGAGGTCATATCCCGCTGAATACTGTTATGGGTTTTTAACAGAAAGTGATATCGTCTTTGTTGCATTTCTGTCAAACCGTTCAGTCGACCGCATAGAGACTGCTTTTTATGGCTATATATATATTTTTTTTTTTACTTACAGCAATACCTCTCTAGATATTTTCCTATGACCTTATGAACACTCTTAAGTGGGATACAATAAACTAATGTAGAAATTCTACAATAAATCATTTTAGACTAACCTCTACGCAGTTTAAATGCCATACTGAAATACAACGTTAGAATAAACTGTTCATGGTTCAGTTATGAATCTGCACATATCTCCATCCATTTAAACCTAATTCTTCATTCCATTTAAGCTGTCTGCTATGATACTTCAACTCATCTGTCTCTTGGAAGTCGCTTTGGATAAAAGGGTCTGTTAAATGAATACACTAAATGTAACTAAGGCTTTTGGTCTTTACATACAAGCACCCCATCTTCTTCATCTGATCTCTGCTTTCCCTAATATTCCATACCTGTTCCAACTTTCATCCATACGGGACATAAGACCTGCTATTTTTTTACGTATTTTAACCACTTTATGGTTATTCCTTTTCCCCTAATTTTGTTCATCACAAGAACACCAAAGGTACTCTGTGCATACAATGCAAATGTCCACAGCAACAACAACAAAAGTGATGCAAAGCAAAAAAAGTCAAGACAAATACAAATTTAAAACTTTCCTAAAATGTAGCAGCACCTGAGCGAGGTATAAACCACACCAATATGTCTTATTGTTTCCCATTAACACCTGACTAAATCTTGCACAAAGGGCACTGATAGAGTTCCAAAACAAGCGCATTGATGTTGAGAAGACAATAAAGTGTCTTTTTTTTTTTTTTTAAGGAACCTGCCTGCCTCACTGACTTTCTCACGCTCATGTTGCAAGAGCTTCCTGCCCTGAATCGAGCCTCAGAGGCCGTGGGCTCCCAGTCCCTCCTTCTCCCAGCCTCCTTATCGGGGCTGCACCTGGTCCGGGTCTGTCCCTGGAGGACAGCCTGCTGCCTCCTGTCAGCTCTGCTATCACCACACAGCTCTGGGAAACAGCTACCCACCCAAACACACATCCACATATTACCGCTAATTAATATCTTATCCTAAGACACACATTTGGTAAGTAATATTATTTTTTTTTAAGAAAATTGGGTTTAACAATGAAAATAACCAAAATAACCTAACAAATAGATTTTGCATGACCTGCAATGTTGAATAACACACCTGCCACCCCGCCCCCCCCCCCCAACCCCTCTCTCTCAAAATAATTCCTTTATTTAAAACCCCTCCTTGTTCTATCAGTCAGCCCTGACCTGCCACCTCCATGACCTACATCCACACATTCCTTCCCCTCTGTACCTCTCTTCCACTTTTCCCAATCCTCCACTCTTTCTGGCTCTGTCCTCAGCCAGTATCTGTGTTGACGCCTCTCTGCTGTGGACCTCCGCACTGCAATAATGTCCTCGCGCCACATGATTGCGGGGTCAAAGTGCATGTGAAAGTGGACCCTATTGCGCTCGCAAACGGAAAAAAAACGAGACAGCTATCAAGCTGGCGTTTAATGTGTAAACCAGCAGCAGCCGTCTCTGCCAGCACACGGGAAGGAGGGACGAGCATCTGCTGGTGTTGAGGAAGGGTTAGGAGGGTGAGGGGGCCGGGGGCTGGTGTAGGGTGGGAGAGGGAGGCGTGGAGGTCAACACACAGTCTGACAGTATCCGGTCTCAGTCTGATGTTCTGACCAGCTAGCCTCTGCAATGGAGGATAGTGTGTGTCCATGTGAGTGTGTGTCCATGTGTGTGTGTGTGTCCATGTGTGTGTGTCCCCGTGTGTGTGTGTTGAAGTTCAAACTTGTCCAGTTCACCCTACCAGTTCACCAATACTAGCTACCTAGTAATACGTGTGATTTTTCACTTCACTTTTCCAGTTAAAGCTCCTTTTTTTTTTAAGAAAGCTTATAAAAAGATCCAAGTAAACAAGACAAAAAAAGAGTTGGTGTGTGTGTGTGTGTGCATATGTGTGTGTGTGTGCTTTTAGTAAGTATGTCTACTACTTGTGGGAGGAGAGGCAGACCTGTGCTTGGCTGCTGTGAGCAAGTTAACCAAGGCGGGAGAAGAAAGGGATCAAAGCAGCGAAACGGAGACAGCCAAGTGAAAGATCCTCCGAGCAGCGAGAACAGAGGGAGGAGAGAAAGAGGAGGAGAGGAGAAGAAGAAGAAGAAGAGGGGGTCTGGAGGCTCTCCAGATACAGACACATCGCCCACCTCCCCTCTCACTTAACCGCTCAAGAACACTTAGGCATCGCAACCTGACTACACACACGCCGCACACACACACACATCGCCGAACCAAACGCACGCTCGCACATCCACACACCCACCAGGAGAGGAGGCCTGGGGGGGCCTGGGTAAGCAGTGGTTCATGCGCCAAGCGCACACAGATATCCACACACACACCCAGGCAGGCGCACACACACACCCAGGATGAGCATGGGTCAGGCCTCAGCCCTGCAGTCATGAGAGCTGGGGTGTGTTTGGCTGGCTCAGAGAGCAGCCTGGGCCCCCTGGGGCCCCCTGCGTATGGGAGGGAGGATGTGCGGAGCCTCCCCAGGCTGATGCGCTCTCCTCCTCTGAGGAGGGGCCCTCAGGGTTACTCTCTCTCATTCTCTCTCTCTTTCTCTCTCTCTTTCTCGCTCTCTCTCTGTTTGTCTGTTTCTCTGTCCCTCTCGATCTCTCTCTTTCTGTTTCTCCCTCTCTCTTTCCCTCTCTATCGCTCTCTTTGTTTCTCTCTGTCTGTCTCTCTCATTCCCTCTATTTATCTGTCTCTCTTTCCCTCCCTGCCTCCCTTATTCTCTCTCTCGCTTTTCTCTCTCTTGCTCCCTCGGTTTCTCTCTCTCTCTCTCTCCCCCTCTCTAGTTCTACCTTTGTCTGCCCATTTTCCCTCCCTCTTTCTTTTTTCCCTACTTCCATCCACCCCTCGTTCTCTCTCTCCTCCCTTGGTTCTTGAAGAAGGGCCTGTACAGTATTTGCATGTGAGGGGGTGGCTGCCAGTGACTGGGTCGGAGGTCATCAGAAGTGAGCGAAATAGCCGTGAGAGCGGAGCGGGGCGGTGGGGGAGCAGGGCGGTGGGGGAGCGGGGCGGTGGAGGAGCAGGGCGGGGGGGGAGCAGAGCGGGGGGGAGCAGGGCGGTGGGGGAGCAGGGCGGGGGGGGGAGCAGAGCGGGGGGGGAGCAGGGCGGTGGGGGAGCAGGGCGGTGGGGGAGCAGGGCGGGGGGGGGAGCAGAGCGGGGGGGAGCAGGGCTGGGGGGGGGGAGCAGAGTGGGGGGGAGCAGGGCGGTGGGGGAGCAGGGCTGGGGGGGGGGGAGCAGAGCGGGGGGGGGCAGAGCGGGGGGGGGCAGAGCGGGGGGAGCAGAGCGGTGGGGGAGCCACCAGCGGTTGAGCTGGACTGCGGTTTGTCCGCGCAGCGTACAATAACGACCGATTCCCAGAGCATCTTCAAGGTGTTGTGAGGAGAGTCAGGGCCCCTTTCAGACGCAGGTGCAAAGAGTCTGTTCTTTTCCTTGTCGTGAGCACACCCCCCCCCCCACACCCCCCTCCTCCCAGTCCCTTTGTTGACAGTAGATAAGCGAAGGCCCTTTGAAGACGAGGCTGCTTCTTTTAACTGATGGGACGGCGCTTCGAATCATTATCTCTAATAGGCCTTTATCCGAGTAAACACAAACTAGGCGGCGATGTGTTTTAGATGAGGACCTGCCCCGTTCCCACTCACTGATCCCACTCACATCACCGACCATTATATCTACATGAAGCCCAGCGAATGTTCCACTGATGACTGATCTGCAGGAAGGCTTCACGAGTGTGTGTGTTTTGGAAAGGTGTAGTGTGTGTGTGGGCAGAAAGGAAGAGGCTGAATGTGGCTGAATACTCAACACAGGACAGGACTCCCCCCCTCCCTCTCTCCCTCCCTCCCCCCTGATCACAGGCACAATACTCCAGTACAGTTTTCCTCCTTTTTCTCTCAGATTTTCTTTTTGAACATTAAACTTCACCGTTTTTTCCCCCTCTCCCCACTGCGATTGTGACTGAAATGAGACTTCTCTCCCTTTCTCAACCTCTCTTTGTTGCCCTGCCATCCGAGCCATCATGTCTTCGACAGGAGGCAGGGACGGGGGGAAGAGGGGAAGGAGAAGGAGGGGAAGGAAAAGCGACGCTGTTCACATGATCTCCCTACGCCACCGCTATTATCTGTAGATTGTCGGGCTGCCAATTTCAATTTAGCCGCCCTATTATCAACCCCCGAAATAAACGGCTAATTTGAAAAGTGGGAATCAAACTGTCCCCACAGGAGGCATGACTGACGCTGATTGCAAACTAACTGTTCGGCGGCAAAGTCGAACACTCAGAGCGTCTTTTGTCGCTGGCTTCTCTCCCCCCCTCTATCTCTCTGTCTCTCTCCCTCTCTGTCCCTCCCTCCCTCTCTCTCCCTCTCTTTCCCTCTCCCTCCCTCCCTCTCTTTCCCTCTCCATCCCTCCCTCTCTCTCCCTCTCTCTCCTTCTCTTTCCCTCTCCCTCCCTCCCTCTCTCTCCCTCTCTTTCCCTCTCCCTCCCTCTCTCTCTCTACCAGTTCCACGCCTGTCATAGTCCTTTAGAGCTGGAAAGGTCAAGTGCTGCTCGCTGCCACGAGGATCTGAGACCCTGCTGGGAGATTCAGCTCCTCTCTGTATAGGAGCAACAATGCTGCCCCCCCCCCCCCCCCCCCCCCCACCACCACCACCACCCCCCACCACCTCAACATTACACAGAGTTTAGTGCAGGAATGTGTTTTGTCCCTGTCGTTTAGCCTCCCACCATTTGCCTTCCTGTTCAGCATCTTCTCGCCTTCATACAGACAGAATGAACCCTCTTCGTATTCTGCAGCTCCCCCTGACCTTTACCCCCTGAAATACAGCAGGTTATTTAAGTGTTTACCCCTGTTACCCTGCTGGGCACTGAAATGTGCAGCCTTGCTGCTCATGAATCAAAAAGATTTAGTTAAATCAGTAGTTAAATTAAGCACATTACATTTACATTAAGTCATTTTAGCAGACGCTCTTATCCAGAGCGACTTACATCAAGTACAGGGACATTCCCCCACTGAGGCAAGTAGCAACATTCTGATTACTAGCATGAGTCTCTGACTGCTCAGCCACTTGACTCTCATACAATCCAAGTGTCTCATTGTGTGTGTGTGTTTAACATAGTGCCAGGTCATTCTGGCCACCGAAGACAACACAAAGGTTAAACAGAAACCAATTACTGTCCATTAATCACACGAGTTCATTTAATTGCAGAATAGCTGGTGATTGTGTTCTGCCCTTGTTGACTGTAAAACTGGAAGGCGAGCAGACCCACAGCCAGCTGTAATCCAAACTCAAGTTATTAAGAAGCTTCGATACAACTAACTGTCCTTCCAGTGAATATGATGATGTCATGGTTTGGATGTTCCCATGACATCATCCCCGGCTAGCCTTGAGGGCTGGCAGAAGATACCTTTTGAGGTTTAAACAATACACACACACACACGTGCACACACACACAGCGCACACACACACACACAGCTCAATTGCATTCCCACCTGACTCCCCTTCTCTCCCTCTTGGTCACCTTATCTGTCACCTCTTCCTCCCACCTCCCACCCAGCACAGTTCCATTGTTTCCCAGTCAACATGTCTTCTTTCTCATGTAGCAGCATCAGCTTTCAGTCCTCAGACCAGCTTAACCCCCGGTGTCAAATCTATGTGGTTCAAGGTTCTCCACCTTTACTCCACCTATAATGCACCTTTACTCCCCCCGTACTCCATCTTTACTCCAGCTTTACTCCACCTTCACTCCCCCTGTACTCCACTTTCTAGACAGGGGTTCTAGATAAGGATTCTAGATAGGGTTCTATACTTCTATAGAACTGTTCCTTCCAGTCCGTACCTGAGCACTTCCAGTACCAGCTCCCAGCCTGTCTCTGTTCCTGCCTAACCCTGCCCCTGCCCCTGCCCCAACCCCAACCCTATCCCTAGCCCTGACCCTAACCCTCTTCCCTCCACACTTTGTTCAGTTAAGTCAGTTTAATTGTCCTGGGAAAATCCCAGTTGGCCCATGAAGAGCAAAGCTGCATGTCCTAATGAAAGTTACTGAGAGGGATTATGGAAAGCAGTGGCTAGTCTGATGTGAGATGTTCTGACATACAGAGTGTGTGATCTTCTTGCCTGATCCAGAATGTGTGTGTGTGTGTGTGTGTGTGTGTATGTGTGTTTGTGTGTGTGTTTAGTGAGAGATGCTGAGTGGAGAAACTCCCTGTACAGGATGAATCTGCTTGTCATCATAC